>UPTC01000264.1:0-46452 GCA_900537255.1 Acanthocheilonema viteae | reverse complement strand
AAAAAAAAAAAACAAAAAAGTTGTGACACAAGCTTTCTCTACTCTAAATAAATACATTACTTTTTTTGATATTGAATGAAATTTTCTTATCACCTTAACATTTACAATCACAACTATTCCTATAGTATCGAGACTTCTTATTTGCAAACATCTATGAATTTTACTAATATTTCTCATGCACAAATACCAGCATATTCCATTAACTTTACCGACAGATTACTCAGACAAAGTATATTTCGCTAAAAGAAGAAAATGGCATGCATGGACTGAGTAATTGCACAGTGCTCCTATGAGCAATCTTCGGATACGAAGGAGGTAACACAAAAGGCTTCATTTGGCAATTTGCGCTTATTGAAGTGAGGCGGTGATTTTTTCTTTTTCACTTTTTAAATTTGAGGAATGAATTAAATTTGTCGTATTACTTGTTTGTCAACTAAAATGAAGTGATGCAAAACGAGAATGGAATTATTTATTCATGAAGGAAAATGTGTAATGTGTGCGTGAAATTAATTATAGATGTATGGTGGAATTAGTTAACAATTGTGATTAAAATAATTGAAAATGACGGAAAAAATTACTGAAGAAACACAAGTGGTGAAAGATAAATGGACCCTCGTGCCAGCATTTTTGCAGGTAATATATAATTCAGTGTGATTGTATACTTCTGTAGCGGTGCTTTATGCACTTAAATATTTTTATTTAATTATATTTTGAGCAGTAGCATAGTTTGTCAGAAGCTTAAGCAACTTTATATACAACTATTTAAATGATATCATCATAAGTACGAAATAGTTATAATATTTTGTCAGAACCATTGATGAATTCAAGATGATGCCTTAATTTAAAATGCTAATATGGGAATAATAATACAAAAGGCTGTAAATAAAATTGAACTGTAGTTCACATATTCTTTTAGGCGTCAAAATCAAAATAGCTAATGTTTTAGAAAAAAAGCTATTCAAAATTTAAAACCAGCATCTATTTATAGTTAACGAATTTTGGGAGGAGGAAAGGAAGTTATTTGAATGTGAAATAATAAGAGAAGTTATTTGAAAAAAAAGAAAAATTAAAGAGACTTTGCAGTTTTAAAAATACATTTGTTGTGCTTAAAGGTCCGTGGACTTGTAAAGCAACACATTGCCAGCTACGATTATTTCGTCAGTACTGAAATCAAAAATATTTTACGAGCTAATGATAAAATCACAAGCGATGCGAATCCATCATTTTATTTGAAGTAATTTATCTTTCCAAATATAAGTGTACTTGTCATCTTAAATTTCGAAAAGAAAATGCATACACTTCTGTATTACAGTGATCAGAACCCAAATAGAGGTGATTTAGTTTGGAGATTTGGAAAAAGAAAAAAAAAGCATGAATAAAACTAAGGTGTATTCAAGAAAGATTTAACTGCAGGTATTTGGATATCCGTGTTGGAATGCCATCAAGCGAGGAAGGTTTTAATCAAATCAATGACAAGATTAGTCCGCATGAGTGTCGTCTTCGGGATATGACTTATTCGGCACCTATTTCGGTCGATATTGAATATACTCGTGGCAGTCAACGTGTCTTAAGAAATGGTCTTATAATCGGCAAGATGCCTGTTATGCTACGCTCCAGTAAATGTGTCTTAAAAAATATGGTACTTCTATGTTTTTTTCGCGGAAATTCCAAGATTTGATTTCAGAAATTCAATGAACACCAGGTTTTTATTTGGCTTTTAGAATTTAAAGGAAAAATTATTTGAAATTGGTTTAAAAGAAAAATGTCTTAAGAACGAAAGTGAATTGGCACGTGTTCAAGAATGTCCATATGATCCAGGTGGTTATTTCATTATACGTGGGTCAGAAAAAGTGGTTCTTATCCAAGAACAGCTTTCAAAGAATCGTATCATGATTGGACGAAACAGCAAAAAAGAGTTGCAGTGTGAAGTACGCTAAATTTTTTAGTTGATTCATACTTTAATTTCCGTTCATTTACTGCATTTCGTATTTTTCAAACTTTCGCAGTCTAAAATTATAAACTCAACTTTTGAAAACTCCACTGTATATAATGTATTTTAGCTGTTTTTATTGAAAATATTCCTCACATTTATTAATGCAAATGTATTCGAATTCAGAGTTTTAAACTGCGGTCAGCTACTCTTTTCCTACTATTATTTCATTTTTTATTTTAAATAACAGTTTATATCATTTTTTTGAAAAAATTTGTTGGATCCGAAATATATAAATTATACTTTCAGATACTCAGCTCCACACAGGAACGCAAAAGTAAAACCTACATTGCTAGTAAAAAGCAACGATATTACGTTCGTCATAACCAACTTTCTGATGACGTTCCGGTAGCTATTGTTTTTAAGGTAAATGTCAAACAAAATATGGTCTAGGAAACAACGAAACACTTTTCAGCGATTCATTTATAAGATTATCAAATTCTTATTTACTTTCTTGATGTAGAGTAAAAGCGATTGTAAATAAACATCAATTTTATTCAATAATGACTTAATTTTGAGGCTTCTTCCTACAACTGCGTTAAAATGCATTTCTCTTTTCGACGTGTTAGCTTATATGTGCACTGCTGATTATAGCCGAAAATGCAAATATATCATGTTGCTCGTCAAAATGTATAAATTGCAAAATCGTTTTTTAAAAAGATTTCGTAGTTTATACGTTTTGCTTTAGTGTCACAAAATTTTTTTTGTATTTTTTATTGCAGTCAACTTATTTACTTGAGATTTTGAGACATTTAGAATGCTCTATGAATGGTGATTACTTCAGGCGATGGGATTCGAATCAGACCATGATATCGTTTCAGCAGTTGGCTTGGAGGAGAAGTTTGTTGCTGCAATGGCGCCATCAATTGAGGAATGTGCAAGTCATCAAATTGTAACACAAGAAGGTGCATTGCAGTATATAGCTTCAAAGGTTCTTTTTTTGAAAATATTGAAATTCGCTTTATGACAAGTTGGAATAACAATTATTTATGTTTTTTCCTCTACATTAATGAATTCAATAATTTTCGTAATGTGCTTATTTTGCTTTTTAGGTTAAAATGCGCAAATTTGGTCCAGTTGCTTCTGGTACGTCAACACTACCACGTGAACACGAAGCCATTGATTTCTTATCAAATTTAATGATTGCACATGTGCCATGTCCCGAAGGAAATATGAAAATGAAAGCCATTTATTTGGGATTGATGATTAGAAGGTATGAAAAAAAGACTAAATTTTTTATTCTTTTGCCTAGGAAATACAGCCTATCCAAGTAAAGAATGGATTTAAAGTGATATTTGTTGCTGTTTTATACTTTTTTAGATTAATGCAGGCAGAAGTTGGTGACACTGAATGTGATGATCGTGATTTTTATGGAAATAAACGCTTGGAGTTGGCAGGCTCGTTACTTGCACTGTTATTTGAGGATGTTTTCAAAAGGTCTCATTGTTGCTTCCATACTTATAACATTACTCATTGCTTGAAGGAACAAGCATTTCAAACCTAAAAATTCATTAAAATACTTCAGAAAGAGAATATTTTCAGGTTCAATTCTGAATTGAAAAGAATTGCTGATAATAGTTTGGGCAAAACGCTGGCTGCTCCACTTGATATAGTTAAACATATGCGTCAGGTTCACCATCATACTACTTGTATTATAGACATTCAAATATATTGCATGCATTTTACTTTTTATTCCAGGTCATAAGACGTATTTTAGGACCTAATAACAAATGCACTAGCCGATGCTTTAGCAACTGGAAATTGGACAATCAAACGGTTTAAAATGGAAAGACAAGGAGTGACTCAGGTTTTGTAGCGCTATTAGTTTCACAGTTTTTGAAATTTTTGTATTGTGAAAGAATTAAAGATTTGCACATTTGCAGGTTTTGTCGCGTCTTTCATACATCTCTGTGTTAGGCATGATGACTCGAATCAACTCAACTTTTGAGAAAACAAGGAAAGTAAGTTCAAAGCAAAATATTCAGCAGTTTTGATAGTGAAAAATTTGATAAATGGGATTTTATCTGCAATGTTAACGATGGGGCCCAAGTTGGTTGAAGAATTTATGTTCAGCATTAAATATTTTTTCAGTGTTTAACAAATTTTAGGTTTCTGGACCACGCTCCTTGCAACCGTCTCAGTGGGGAATGTTATGTCCATGCGACACACCAGAAGGAGAATCCTGCGGTCTGGTCAAGAATTTGGCTCTCATTAGTCATATTACCACAGATAGCGACGAAAAAGTTTGTCAGCATTCTTGGCTTCTGAAAAGATTAAATTTGAAAAGGCATATTTGCAAAATAATTCAATTCACTTTTATAAAAGCATATTTGCAGCCTGTGATTCGTTTGCTATACAATTCGGGTGTTGAAGATGTTAAATCTCTTCATTTTTCTGCTATTCATAGTCCGTAAGTTTTCTCATTAAAAATTAACTACTGTAAAATGCATAACTAGGATTATCTTCTGGTGTAAGCGAAGAAACCGATCAAAAATGGTAATTTTTAGTTTTTCAGAGTATATCATATTGTATTTTTAAACGGTGTAATCGTCGGGCTGACCATTGATCCACAACGAATAGTTTCAACGATAAGAGCTGTTCGAAGACATGGTTTGCTCAATGAATTCGTTTCGGTATCCACAAATGCTGCTCAACGATCAGTTTATATAGCCAGTGATGGTGGACGTCTTTGTCGACCTTATATTATTGTAAAAAATGGTGTACCACAAGTCAAGCAAGAGCATATCGAGGTAATTAAGATTGTAGACAAAGTGATCTGGGCAAATGCTAAAGATAAGAGGAGAAAAAAATTAACTTATTGACATATTGAAATTGAGCACTTACGTGCAAAGAGATTTTATTTGTTTCAGCAATAACATTAGCATTGTGAAGTTAAATATATGTATTTTTAGAAAAATCAGATTATATTGACATTTTTGCTTCTTTCTTAGTTATGATGTCATATCACAGTATTCCAGAGATTTTTTACAGGAGCTCAAAAAAGGATATCGCATTTTCGAAGATTTTGTAGATGACGGTTTAATTGAATACTTGGATGTGAATGAAATGAATGATGCGTCAATTGCTGTTTATGAAAATCAAATTAAGCCTAATACAACTCATTTAGAGGTTAATGTTTTTTATCCTCAAAATTTTCTAATGCTTTTATATCTTCGAAGTTATGAATATTTATTATTCTTATCTCTCAGTTTAGGAAATATTGATTTGAATTTTGGAAATTCGATATTTTGATACATTAATTTTAGATAGAACCCTTCACACTGCTTGGTGTATGTGCTGGCCTGATTCCGTATCCGCACCATAATCAAAGTCCAAGAAATACGTATCAATGTGCCATGGGTAAACAGGCAATGGGTACAATTGGATACAATCAGCAGAAACGTATCGACTCACTCATGTATTTGCTAGTGTATCCACAAAGACCTCTTGTTAAAACTAAGGTTTGCTTTTTTCGTCTGTTTTTTTATAAGTTTTTAGCTCAAGTAGCATGTCATACAACTTCTAGTAATAATTAGTCTTTCAGACTATCGAATTTTGCAACTTCGAGAAATTGCCAGCTGGACAGAATGCCATTATTGCAGTAATGTCTTACAGTGGCTACGATATTGAAGATGCGCTTGTACTAAATAAAGCTTCTCTTGACAGAGGTCAATTAGTAGACATTTTTCTTTTAAAAAAAGCTTTGTTTTTAGATTTCACAAGGCTAATTTTATTGAAATTGATAAAAATTTTAATATTCAGCTATTTTTCAGACAGTCAAGTTTATTTCTATTGGTTTTCCTTTCTAGCCTCTTTATTGATTAGGTTTTGCTGTTCATTGGTTTAGGTTTAGAAGTTCTCAAAAATTTATTTTGTTTTTGCTTTTTTAAAATTCCGAACTATTTTAGGTTATGGTCGTTGTCTTGTTTACAAACATGCCAAAGCAACTGCTAGAAAATATCCTAATCAAACATTCGATCGTCTTATGGGACCAACTATTGAAGCAACAACACGAAAGCCTATCTATAAACATCAAGTATTGGATCAAGAGGGTATCGTATACGTTGGTGCACGCATACATTCCAAACAGGTTTTGGTTTCGCTAATTTTTAATAGAAAATGTGAAATATCATTTCTCGTAATTTCTCACAAAAACATGCCGAAGCAACTGCTAACCAAACTCTATTGTAAATCAATATTTTTGAGTCTAAAACTGAGCTAAGTTTTAAAGGTAATGATCAATAAGCATATGCCAGTTGTTAGTATGGAAGCCGGTGCTGCAACTTCGAACATTGACGGATCAAATGTTAGTGGTCATGAGGTAGAATACAAAGATGTTTCCATTGTGTATCGTAATCCTGTACCATCATATGCAGAACGTGTCTTACTGACATATAACGAGGATGATGCTCATCTGATTAAAGTACTCTTGCGACAAACGAGGTATAGTTCTACTTTTTTTTAAAAGAAAGAAAAAAGTTTATTCGATCGCAGTTTTTGCATATTTCATATTCTGGCATTTCTGTAAGCTCAAAAACATCAAAATTCTGTGAAATTAGAACTATTTGCAGAAGGCCTGAATTGGGTGATAAATTTAGTAGCAGACATGGACAGAAAGGTGTATGTGGTTTGATAGCACAACAGGTTTGAATTTCAGAGATTTAAAAAATTCCTTCGAAATTTAGAACTTCATTTTCAAATAACTATCTGATCTCGGAGTTTGTTTCTAACTTCTGATCCTAAATTCTGTCATATTTATGTTCGATGTTTTAAAGCTCCATTCAACTCCATTTTTTTAAAATTTATTTTGAATTTTTAAAACTATTTTCGATCTACTTTCAAGCATCAAAAGCAAAAATAAAAGAATGACAGTTTTTTGAAATCTGTTGTTAGCCCGTAATTTTTTTCATTTTATTAAAGATTCTTCAGGAAGATATGCCTTTCAATGATCTGGGTATGTGCCCAGATATGATTATGAACCCACATGGCTATCCAAGTCGTATGACTGTTGGAAAACTGATGGAATTGCTGAGCGGAAAAAATGCGATTCTTTCTGGGAAATTCCATTACGGAACTGCTTTCGGTGGCGATAAGGTGATACATTTACAGAGCATATATTACAGAACCGGAATAAGAAGCGGCAGACAGTAACTGTATAGATATATTTGTTCTGCTGCAGCTTTTGAATAATTTCTGGAAATTTTATTGCTGTGAATTTTATCCAGAACCATTTTATTTTTGTAGCAAACTTAATGTATTTTTCCAGAAATAGATGAATGATTTTCTTTGATTTTTTGACCATAAAATTTTGAATTTTTCATAAAGGTTATAAAAAAATTTATAAGGTTGATATTGTTTGCGAAGAACTAGCGGCGCGAGGATTCAATTATCTTGGAAAAGATATGTTAATATCTGGCATAACTGGCCAGCAGCTTCTTGCATATATTTATTTTGGCCCTATTTATTATCAGAAGCTGAAACATATGGTTCTGGATAAAATGCATGCGAGAGCTAGAGGACCACGGTAACTTTTGTTTTTAAAATAGGATCAAAACTTGCTTCTATTACTTTGGAAAAAATATTCAAAAGGAATGTAAAAATTTTGTAAATCACAAAAAATTTGCGAAAATTGTTACATTAGCAATCATAAAAATTGATATGTGTTGCAGAGCAGTGCTCACGCGTCAACCAACCGAAGGGAGGGCACGTGATGGTGGTTTACGATTGGGTGAAATGGAGAGGGATTGCTTGATTGCTTATGGCGCAAGTATGTTGCTAATGGAAAGGCTAATGGTCTCATCAGATGAATTCAAAGTAAACTATTTTCTGTACACGTAAATTTTCAAAATAGGCACATCTAAAGGAGTTATATTCATAGATTTTAATTACGGAACGTGTGTTTTTTCAAAAATTATTAAATTTAAGTCTGTATTACTCGAATGTCTTCTTTTCAAAGCTAGGATCTGGACTGTGAAGTCCTTGCAACATCTAGGATCTCGTTTATCTATCCAAGAAATTTAGCTGACATTGAATTATGTCGGATTCAAAATCAAGTTCATGATATTCATTTCATCTATCAAATGATTACGGAAAATGGAAGTTACCCTTTGATTGTTGTTAGTAAATACTTTATATGTGGCAGAAATTTTGCTTGTTTTGAGGAAGTGATTGGGAATTTAATTCAGACATTTAAATTTTAACGTCTGATGTTAGATAATTATCTGAAATCTATTTTTAGGTGGATGTTTGTTCGCAGTGTGGTTTAATTGGTTACAAAGGCTGGTGTCAAATGTGCCGTTCATCCCGAACTATGGCAACGATTAAAATCCCATATGCTTGCAAACTACTTTTCCAGGAATTGCAGTCCATGAATATCGTGCCAAAAATCAGCTTGTCTAGGTATACTGATTGATCCGCATGAGAGCAGGAAATAGTGTTCAACTTAGAATTTTTGAATTGAATCTGCAACTGAATATAATAGGGTTTAAATTTAGTTGCTGGAGGTTTCGATTTTTTTAAATGTGCTACTAGTTTGTTTCTATCCGTTGCATTATTCACATCATTTTTAGAAATGTATTATTTTGGATTTATTTTGGATGGTAAGATGAAAGTTGAGGACGGAAACAAACTTGTAGCACATGAATTACGACTTTTTTTTGCAACTCCTTCTATTCTACTGAATCTAATATTTTCTGCTCTTTTACGGGTTCTATCATGAATTCTTTTGTTTTGTTAAAATGTTGAAAGTTTTTAATAAATTAAAAAAAATTCGCGAATTTCAAACAATATTAAATTATTATGAAGTATCAATCATCTGTTGAGAAATAATAGAATTTCGGGTGCATCGATTTCATGCATTCGAAGAACACTTTTTGAACTGAAGAAAGAAAAATTATTCAGGAAACAAACTGCTAACCACAAAGATTAGTTACTGCAGTGAAATATACCAAAGCGGATATGCCAAATTTCAAACTATTGTTAGTTTTATACTATCTTGAAATTCCGCTTGAAAAAACTTGAAATTTCGAACTAAAATAATGCTGATAATGACGGCCACATAACAATAAATAAACATAAAACACCGAAATTCTTTTAAAGAATGAGATCAAGTGTCAGACAGTACAATAGCAACTGAAAATCATATCAAATTTTAAGTAATGAATTTATCAATTGGACAAAACTACGAGAAATTTTCCGATATATGGATGTAGGTAATTTATTAGTTCTGCCCTACATTGAGTACAGTATTTTGAGTATATGGAAAACGTTCTGGTGCAGTACTTTTCACATCATGTATTCATAATGTTGTGAGCAATATTTATATTAGAAAATAATCACTCATCTTTTCCTTGGGCAATGATTATCTTAATGATAGCTTCAAATGCTCAGAAAGAGGCTAATAGTGAGCAAGTTTTTTCTCTTCGATGAATAAATATTCAACTTTATGAGATGATTCATATCTTTCAATGATGCCGATATGCATGCATTGTGCAATCCTTGGTATGGCTTCCGTAAAGAGAAAATTCAAATAACTGAAATACAGTTTTCAATATTTTCGGAGATAAAATATTTGCATTTATTGAAATTGTAAAGACATATAAAGACAAATAAAATGAAAAACTATTAAAATTCAAATAATCAAGTGCAATTTAAAACATTGCAACATTTCCTCAAGAATAAGAAAAACAGTAAAATCAACATTGTAGAAATCACAATCTAAACTACTTTATAATTTGAAAAAAAAAAAAAAAACTCGAAACATATATACCTCGTACAATTCTCTTCCTGATTGTAATCACTTGCAAAATAATACGATAATATTCATATTCTAAAGCTTTTAGTTCGAGCTTATCAATTATTGAAACTTAATTTTGCACATCAAAACTTAATTTTGTTTATAGATGTTACTGGACGTTATTTTATCTTGATAAGCTTAATTCTTCCTCGTACCTACAGCTATAGTAAGAACACTATAAGAATACATTTTGATAATAGGAAAAAGTCGACATTTTGCATCATTTACAGTACGTAATCATAACAGCTAATAAATGGATTTCTGTATTTCGAATGTAAACATATTTAAGAATGTACAACATATAATAAAAATTTGATTCGAATCAGTCAAACTGTTGAATATATCAAGTTCGGTTTTACTCAGTTCGGTTTCCAAATATTTATATTTTTCTACAGTATTTAACAAGACATCTTTATAAATTATTCTTTTTACAGTATTTTAATTAACATTTGCTCAAATGATTTCGTAAAGATTTCGGAAATTTGAGATGGTCATAAAGTATATTTTTAAATTCCTCAGAATTCGTTCATCTCCAAAACAGCTTTCATTTATCTCAGTTTTCCACGTCACCTTCAATCAGATGTGTTTCATCGTCAGCGTCCCTCTAAAACAGGAAAATTATTGATTAATTGATCATAGTTAATTATTTTAAAGCTATTTTCCAAAATTCTATAATTCTTTAACTTTCTTTTCATTTATTAACAATCCTCTTCTTATTTGAAGATTCAAGGAATAGATTTCCATGTTAAAAAATTCTATTATGACTAAAATTTGTGAATTATGCTGAAACGTTATTCTCTTGTGCGCGAACATTTTTTAAAAATAAATGTTTGGAATCATAGCATCATACCTTTGAAAATTGATAAAATTCCGGGGGCCAAGAATTAAAAAAAAAAAACAATTTACCTTTAAGTACATGTTCGCCAACGAGATTATCAAGAAAATTGACCAGAGAAATAGGCCTGCACCAACCAGCACAATACCGAGTATCTGTGCCTAAAGTATGATTATTCAACCACTTAAATAATGCATTTATCAATTGCACTTTATAATGTGCCAAACAAAATTGTATACCAAAAAAAACTTTCAAGTTTTCGGCCCTCGAACCAATCGTAATAACCAAAATCTACTAGTTAAATCAAAATCATAATAACTTACTCCTCGTGGCATAAACACAATTTTTTGCAGATCATTTTTTGTGTCTTCATCCATATTTATTAATTCCTTCATCCACATTACTGGTACAATCATGCTCGGCATTTTATCAGGCATGCTAAAATATTAGCCATTTTTAGAAATATTCCCTCAATACTCAGAAAATTAAATTTTCTCTTACTATAAGTAATTCAATATTAATTTATGTTATTTCACCGTTTATTACATCAATCCTATATTGCTCGTAGTAATAGAATTAAAGAGTTAAAACTGCCAGAAAAGTTAGTGCAATCAAAAACACTTCCAACCATTAATTCTCGAAAGAAACTCACAATACCAACCATAAGCGATCTATTTTAATTAATACATTGGTAGAGCTATCGGTAGATACTAACAATGCTGTAAAAAAAGCAAAAAAAAAAACGAACTATAAATTGCTACTGATCATTCCAATATTAATTTGAGAAGCTGCAAAAGCACTCACAATAACGCCCGTGTACTGAAATTAGCGAAATTAAATTTTAACGTAGAATATCTAATCTTTTCCAAAATTCATCAATCAATAGCAAAACTTTTTGTAATATTAAGAATTTAAATTGTCACTTTCTAGCTTTTCCAATGAATGATTAAAGTTCCATTTTTTTTTTTCAAAGATAAAATTCAAGCATCTATTCGAACCTGATATACAAGCTTTCAAGAATCAAGCTTACTGGTTCAATGTCAATATATGATGCATCGCTGCTATCTGGATGTTGAAAACCGGTGAAATTTTGGTAAACTTGTGCAGGTGACTGGTAAAAATGAACACCAGAGAGATAAATGGGAGGAGATCCTACTTTTGTACGACCAATATCAAACATACCAGCAGGTAGGCATCCTTCTGAAAAATAAAATCAGGAAATCATTACTATGTCAGTAAATTAGACACCAACAAGATGCTTGAAAGAAATAAAGTCTAGAGTTGAGTGACTTAAATTCTGATGGTTAGCTCCATTTCAAACATTTAAATTCAGATTTTCCATCCTACTACTGTTTAAGTAAAATCAGCCCATTCTTCCTTTTTCAGTTTAGAAAAATTTTGATTTATAGTAGAAAACTGACCCGGTTGTATATCACTATCGAAATAGCGTGGCGTTTCTTGGTTACAGAATCCTTTATTTTCTGGTAAAAAAGGATCATAAACTGCTGATGGAATGATGTAGCGATATGATGGTATTCGTTCATGCGTTACTGATTTGTCATAATGCAAGTAAAGTGATCTGGAATTATGCGTATTTGTAATGCATCCTTTTTTTTTTCAAATATTGAAATTAATTTGTGTAAAAATTTGATCGTTGCTTCATTACCAAATGAATGAGTTTTGAACTTAATATTAAAATCCAAACTTATAGAAATCTCACACAAGTAGAAATCCATTCAAACAATCAGAGTTAGTACGTTTAAAATAATAAATTATTGCTGTAATTCGGAAATCGAAGAAGAAACGAGTACCCTTTAAAATAATTGGAATAGAAATTAAAAAATTGAAATTGCATGGTCAGAAAGAGCGAATGAAGTTTGTTATCGTCTTAGGCATACATTATCACGTAATACTAATAACAAGTGACAAATGAGTGCAACTAACAGTAATAACATTTCTTTCATTTCTGTGTAGATTTATTTTTACTTTCTTTAGTTTGAAAAATTTACCTCATTTGTCGAAGTTGAAATTATAAGGATCTAATTCAAAATTTCGCAAAAACTAAACAAATACTAATAAACTAAGCATAAAACTTTCCACGGTTAATTGTATTATTATTAATTTTTTAATACCAAATTCAGATTGAATTATCTAACATCATTAAAATTGCCCACAAATAGACAATAAGAGATCTTAAATGGAGAAAAAAAAAAAAGAAAAGGAAAAAATTCTCTAAACTACTGTTATATAGAGTTTGGAATTTTTTTTTTTTTTTTTTGATTAAAACTTTTAATTCTTAATCTTAGCGATGTCACATATCCTCCCACTCTCTTCTGCGATGCTGCTTCTCCTCTCGTTCTCTGGATCAGCGAGCGCATTTTTTTTTTCAACTTAATCAGATTAGAATGATATGAAAATAAACTGATTTACTTTGTAGTGTAATTTTAAATTGTTACTAGTTACATTTAGAGGAAAATATGGGCACTGTATGCATATAAAACGTTAGGCTCCCGGGGGGACTTGAACCCCCATCGTTGGTTGACTCCCTTTTGCTGGCTTAGGAGACCAACGCCTTATCCATTAGGCCACGGGAGCACTATATAAGGCCAGCAAATGATCGTTGTTGTGCCACGGGCATAGTTATAGGTAGAGAGAGAAAGATATGAGACAATGAGCTTAATATTCATTGACCACTCCAAATAATCGATGATCCCTGCCTTTATCAATAATGACTAACTAATTACTAATGACCAATCGAATTGCAAACACTCGTCAGCCATATTATATACTTACTTCTATTTTTCTTTTTTCTTTCAAATAGTTAAATCTCTAAAAAAGCTGGCTGAAAAATTCTATTTTTAAAGATTAAAAAGAACAAAAACGGTTGTATATTTAACAAAAAAAAACAAAAAAAAAAATGAAGAGCTTTTAAGCATCAAAAAAAAATTGAAATTAATTAATTCTGAACTAGGTTACGATAATCCTTCTTTTTAACCTTCTCATCTTATTATTATTTAATGATTAGACAATAAAAAGTATTTACATTTCAAAAAAAACTTAACCTATTAAAATTTAATGATTATTTGAAAATCTTACAATGCTTTCTCTCTTCAACAATTCTACTCAATCTCTTAGCTCTTCGATATATCATTTTAGCTTTAATTATTCCAGTTATGCGTGTTTTTTTTGACTAAAAAAAACAGGCAATCAGTGATAAATATTTACATTCAAAAAAAGCGGAAAAGCAATCAATCCTTCCACAACATAGTTTATTCATTTTTTTTTTTTAAATGAATCACTCTAATTTATGCAACTAAAAAACGATTTCCAATTTATGGAACATAAGTGCAGAATTTATGTCTGTAAAATTTTATCCTACTCTTTTTAGTTTTTTATTTTAATATAATTTGCTCAGCTATAAAATCAAACGCCTCCATTATCGTGATAAAAATAGATAGGATTAAAGATTAAAGAAGAAAAAAAATTGTTGCATTTACATATTCGCTAAAAAAAGAGGCACAAGATTGTTTCACGAGATTTCTTTTTTTTTTGTGAATATTTCAAAAATAAAATCGCTCAATTACTCTCATATATTGCATAAATTTATCATCATCGTATTTTTGTACAGTCACCTGAGAAAATATTTCAATAAAAAAATGAAATTACATGTCAAATATGCCCAATAAATCTTATATAAAATAATTCACTCCTCTTTTTATTCTTATCATAAATTATCGATTTCCCAAAAATCATAAACATAAAATAATTTACTTCTTTTTTTATTTGATCAAAAATTATTGACTTCCCAAAAATCATAAAACCGTTATTTATGATGAAATATTTTAAAAGTAACACTTCATTATTCTTACCTTCTTTCAATATCCTTACCCGGAAAATTTGTTTACTTTTCCTGAAAATTTTAAGGCAAATATTCTGGATTACTGTTGTTATAGGAGAAATAAATTCGATAAATGATAAATGGACAAAAAAAATAAAAAATAAAAATACTGTGAATGTATGATACTATAGCGAGGAACAAAAAAATACCAAATATCATTTAAAAAAAAGAAAAAACGACCCGCACAAGAACTTTATATTCCCATTAAGCATCCAGAATAAGTATTTATCCTTGAAAATTTCTAGCAGTTCAACAAAACTTACACAAGAGTAGTGAAAAATAAAAAGAAATTCTTGGAATTTAAGTGGCAAAGAAACTGAAGTAAAAACTGAGGGAAAATTACGAATCAGAAACGTGATATATTTCTCAGAGTATGAATGATTCGCATCACCTTTTTACAAATTCCCATCTGTTTTAAGCTTTCTTAAAAGCATGAAAAAAAAGCAAAAAAATCAAAAATAAATACGGTCAATTTTTTTTAGTTTGAAAACAGAGAATATGTTACTTCTCAGATTTCATAATTCTTTAAGTTAAACAATCGATATTGCATCAAAAATGGTTAAACAAAACTAGGATAATACCCAAGCATATTTCAGGAAAACGAATAGAAGATGTCGGATTGAGAAAAAAGCCCGCTTCTCTAAAAATCGAGAAAGAGCAACCGATTATTTTCTAATTCTTGGAATGTCTAAGCTACTAATATGCAAATTTTCAACTTTCGTGAAAAAAATTTTCTACTGAAAGAGTAAGTAAACTTATATGCAAGTTTAACTATGTTAGTTTAAATATACTAGATGTGATGATAACACTGCTGAAGATTTCTCAATTATTTGCCTAAATTCAAAATATCAAAGACCATAAGTTCAAACTTATGGTGCCTAATATTGCCATTGCATATGATATGTTACTGAAGTTAAGGGAACTCCAAGAAAAAAAAAAACAACTGAATAATATTCATAATTAATTCCGACTATCAACTGAATAAGGGAATTATCATTCTTCATTTAATGATATATCACATATATTTAAGCTGTTGATAGGAATCACTTTAAATGAATTTCATTTTATAAAAAATTATTCTAAATTAATCATTTCAAAAAAAAAAAATTTTTTTTCGTTAATTAAAGGATAAGAAAGGAAGAAAAAAAAAACACGAAAATACGAATTATCTTAGAAAATAGCTGAATATAGTATTTATTCCACTCAAAAGATAACTATTAAATATTTAAAACATCAGGTATCCAAGTGTAATTCAAAAATTTGACCTGCCCAATTCTCCAAGAAAAATAGACAAATCATTCGATGATGATAAGAATGGTGAGAACAACTCTCCATTTGTTCCATTCAGTTTCCGTGCTTGTGCAGTGCTCCACCATGGTGTTTCATTTCGTCCATTCCATGCATACACCTGACCAATTTTCCTATTATCTTCCAATCCAGTATCAATCAAATATTCGCCACTATCTGTGCCGTTTTCCTAAAATAGATTATCTTTTGAAGGTTTCAAAGATTTTCGAATCTTTTTCAAAAATACGGCCTTTGTCGTGGAAGGGTGATGACTCCCAGATATCTTTTACTGTCAAGCTGATTTTGGGGTAATTAAAATCTTATTAGATGAGGTACTATTGATGAGCAAATCTTATTAGATGAGGTACTATTGATGTGAGGGGATTTATGGAGGAGTTGTAAAAATACACGACGATCGGAGTCTTTAACCTTTACTGAAAACAGCAATTTAAGAACAGTAGCGGTATGTAGAAGCAATGAAGTTCAAAAAACTGACCCTGACCCCCTGGGGTCAGGCTTATATATCTTAGAGGATAGGTGTGGTTTACAGTGAACTTTCAAATATCGTAAACAAAGCGGAACTTAAGGAATATAGACATGTCGGAAATGATTTATGGTTTCATCCGCATTAAGATACAATAACAAAGAAATTTATCTTGCTATTTGTTTGAGGTTTCGTTTTCACGACAGCCTTCATAAATAAAAAATGAACTATTCATTTAACAAATATTTATAATTCCAATTCCAATTATCTTACTATAATTTTCGCAGTTTGAGCTAACCAATCTCATCCCACTCTTCTTTATACCACAACATATGTATTATCGCATCAGGACGCTCTTAGTTATAACTATGGCTTTTCATTACACAGAAAGTTGATCACTGAAAAAAAAAAAACTTTTCAAATTTCCGGATTTTTTAAATAACTTTAAAAATTTACCATGAATTTTATGCGCGTTGGAATTCCTGCAAGGATACATAGGGGACGAGTCAAATTTTTATTACAAATCCATTCGATCATCGGATCTTCATATCCTTCAAAAAGCATCTAAAAAAAATAGAAAAAGTAATTTTTTCCAAATTTACACAAACATTTAACAGTATTTTTTGCTTCGCTATCTATTTGCATATATTTTATTGATCAAATTTGGCTTTCAGAGTTCTAATTTCTCTTTTTATAAAGCAATAACTAATTTCATCTCAGCTGTTTAAGTGTAACATCAGTAATAAACAAAAGGCTATTTTCCTTAAACTAATCCTAGAAGCAATTGATTCACATCAGATGAATACTGATAATAATGGAAAATCAAACCTGCTTCACGGTAACACGAATGAATGGTGTTTCACGTTTGAAAAGCTTAAGAGCAAATTTGATTAATTCCTTCACCACTGGAGAACTTTTAGCAGCAATATTAATTACATACTAAAACAAAAGTCGAATTTGAATTTGTAACGGATTACATAAACGAAATATACAATTACAGAAAATAAAAAAAATTAAAAAATTTAAAAAAATCAAAATTTTAAGATTCATGCAAAACAACTGCTAACATTGTTCATCAATCATCTTATCTTACTGCTATCATTTTAGCTCGATATTTTGATCCTTTTCGTTCTACACTCCTTTCAGGATTACATGGACGCGAATATATACTAACTAACGAGAATAAAAAAAAATGAAAAGTAGCCGGTACCTGGAACATAACATTTGGTACCGTAACCAAATCATTCAGACTACAATTCGCACATGATTCATTTTCATTATAGATGTAATAACGCTTATTACGAAACAATACACGAGTATTATTTTGCATGAAATTCACTTTCACTCTCTTCCGATATTCGCTGTAAAAGATATCATATTCTTATTTCACGTGTAATACAGATATACAAAGATTTTACTTTCGAATCATTCAGAAGATCATAAAGCACAAAGAAAAAGTTTAAAATAATCCAGCTAATAACTTGTGTAGAATACAAGTAACTAACGTATAAACATATGGTCCTTTTTCAACAAGCGTAGGGTAGCTTCCGTGTCGAACGACATCATATGGATTTGCTACAGAAACGGTCCAAATTTTGAGTTTCATCGAATATTTCTGCTTAATCCAACGTCGAGTCATCACGTTATATGTGTTATTCTCATCGAAACCCAAATGTT
Source organism: Acanthocheilonema viteae (assembly GCA_900537255.1). Taxonomy (NCBI): domain Eukaryota; kingdom Metazoa; phylum Nematoda; class Chromadorea; order Rhabditida; family Onchocercidae; genus Acanthocheilonema; species Acanthocheilonema viteae. Next base: position 28,486 of record UPTC01000264.1, on the reverse strand, counting down.
CATTCTGAAATTATAATCATTTTGATCGTATGATCAATTATTAGAGGTTTTTTTTTTTTTGTAATCGCATTTACATTAAACTTTAATTTACTTTAGAAAAAAGCACAAACTTAATTTTAGATTTAACCCACTATGATACTATTATACAAAATAAACCATAGATGCTTGCTCCTCATTCATAGCTATTAAATATTTCAATCTATAGCTTATATCAATTATATATATCAATGAGGAGAAAAATATAGCAAATTCAAAGGAAACAAGCATTATTCGTATTAGTTTTACAATTAGCTTTATTAGCTAATCAAGCAATAACTATAACACGAATATGCATTACAACTATTTAAAATAATGAAAAATGAAGTTAGCATCCTAGCTGCTTAATCAATTGTTTATTTACGACTTATTTACAACAAATATGCAAAAAATTATGCACTAAAAAAAGGAAACACAAACCTTGATGACTTCTTTGCTTACCGTTAACGGTACGATAGTTAGGGAAAGAATGCCAATAATGATGAATATGGCACCAATAGCTAAAGCTCCAATGGTACAAATTCTGATATTCATCCTGAAAATAAAATTTAAATCTGTTACACAAAATAATTAACTAAATTAATCGCCAGCACATATAAAATGCTATCAACAACACATTCAACAAGAAAATTTCCAAAAACAAAAGCATTTAAAATTACACTGTTCACAATAATCCTATTTATCAAATAATCCTGGGAATTTTTCATACAATTTTCCATTTAATATTTCTTTATAAGCTTCAAATAATCCTACCATCTTCGAAGATTCGACTTTTTGTGAAAAATTAAATTTCCTAAAAATAAATTTTTCAAAATGCTCTCTTGATCATTTCATTTGTAATAAATAGGTTTTGAAAGGATCATTTTTCATTATTTGCTCAAATTTTCTTTTTTTTTTTGAAAATATAATCTAGGAAAATGAAAGGTAATGAAAGATTGTAATAATTTCCTATTCACTTATATTTGAAGGAAAACGAATTAAAAATTTCTAGTAGAAATTAGTGCTGAAACTATCCTATCTCTTTTAATCAACAATTGAATCACAATGAAAAATTAAATAGAAAAAACATTTGCATGAAATTAAAAAAAAAAAAATTGATGAATGCATTGAATTAGCAAGCAAGCATTGTAGAAAGATTATTGATGGAATGAGGATGGTTGCTAACATTGAACAGTTGCATCATTTTCATGTCAACATTGATGCTGGTGAATTACCTGGCATATCATATACTAAAGATGTAAATTTTTTTTTTTTCTCCTATACAATTTAATTCTAATATCATAACACTTTCTTAGTACTAATTATTAAATGATTTTAATCATTTTAAATTTTAATAATATAAATAAACAGTAATCAAAAATTAGTCATAAATGAATGAATGAAATTTCATTTAATGATAAATGAAAGAGAAAAATATTGAATTATAAGAGGAAAAATGAAATGAGAATATACAAAATAGGGTGAGAGATGAGAGAGAGAGAGAGAGAGAGAGAGAGAGAGAGAGAGAGAGAGAGAGAGAGAGAGAGAGAGAGAGAGAAAGCAGAAAAGGGTGTGGAAAACAAAAAAACGCCGTGATTGCACTGTCTTGTTTGCAGTTGTTTTTTTTTTTTCTGCCTTTTATTTTCATATACAATTCGAATTGATCATTTTACATATATTTGATACATTTATTTATTTGATATATATTTAGTAGTCTATTCAAGGAAGAGTTGAAAGATAATTTGATTAATCTAAGTTGTATAAGTTAGTCTTAAGTTGTACAGATTATTAGATGATAAACATAGATAGAAATATATGTGGAAAGAGTTTTCACGAGAAAATCAGATATGAGAATGAATGTGCTGATTGTTAATCAAAGATTTACAAATTTAAAATTAATTAACAAAAAAAGAAAAAGACTTTTTTCTTTCCTTTTGCCTTATCAAATATTTATTGATAGCCTAAAAAAAAAATGTTTAAATAAAAATATTTGTGAAAAATGTAGATGGTAGCGATTCACGTAACAAAAACAAATTACTAAAGTATAACTTCCTACTGTAAAATTACTATGTTATTACTTTCAAAAGTATATTATTTGAGAATTTCATCATCAATTAAAATTTAATTTCTACGATCATTTTCAGCTCACTGTAACATTTGTACAACGAAATGGTGCATTGGATGATCGAATCAATGTTGGCGATAAAATTTTAGCAGTTAATGATTGTTCTGTAACTGATCGAAATACATTCGATCGAATTCAGCAAAAACATCACATTACAAAGTAATAGCAATAATTTTAATTTGTTTCTTCCCAAGATATTAAAAAAAAAAATGGAATTGAATTTGAGGTGAAAAATTATTTTTAGATGAGTTAATTATAATCAATCTTTAAAATTACAGAAAGAAATGAAATAAAAATAAACGTTTAAAAAGTTTGAGAAGATAGAGGAAAATCAATCTTACGAGCACGTATCAATAATAAATTAAAATACGAATAGTGAAAATAATCAATCAGTCCTTCTCTTAATCAAATTCATTCTTTTTATGGGAATAATAATAATAACAACAACAATAACAATAACACTAAGATAAGTATTATTAAATTTATTTAAGCTGAAAAAAATTGAATTAATTGTAAGGAATGGAAAATTAATAAGATGAATGTTTACTGATAAAAAAAAAAGATTAAATTTAGGATAACAATAAGTCGTAATAAAGAACGTGGTGAAAAAATTAAGCAAGAGCAATGTGTTGATGATAAGGAAATCACGAAACGTGATGGCTTTTTGTACTTAAAGGTGAAAATGACAAAGCAACATAAAACAGAAATACCAATCGGTTTAGTTCGTTTCAACTTCTCTTTTTCCTTTCCTCTTCTTTTTTTTTTTTTGTTTTCCAATATTAATTACTTATTAACAACAGTCATATGTTAATGAATGAATGATATTATATGATTGATCTGTTAGTGCAAAAATGATAGGAAATATTTTAGAATTTAAAAAAAAAAATTGTAGAGAAATTTTTTTTTTTTCAATTTCATTATAGGAATATAGGAAATACTTGACAGTCTACAGTTTTTGAGCTGAATTTAAACTGGTATACATAGATAAGACTGGTAATAAAGCAATCTCCAAGATTTTTCCCATTTCTTAAATGTTCATTGAATATCTTCTAGTTAACCTGTTAGTCATGGTTCAGCTTGATAAACTGATAAATTTAGCTATGCTAATTTTTAATATGGTAACAATGCAGCAGCTCCTTTAAATTGTAAACATGAAATGACGTAGCCTTGTGACGCAATGGAAAAGACGTCGGCTACATTGTGTAGGTTCGGCTCCTGCCAAGGTCACGCGACTTTATCGATTATTAAAACATGAACATGGAAAGATCGAGATATGTACCATTGTAAAATATGAGAAACTTTAATGAGCCACTGTAAAATTTTAATGATAGAGAAAGAAAAATGAAATGATATATATATATTGTTAAATTAGACTATTGTAAGTATAATTTGAATTATGTTCATTATATTTATCAATTTTAAAATATATTTTTTTGTTAGCAAGTGAAAAATAGTAAAGAAGGATATGTTTATGTGACACATGTGATGAACGGTTCGTTAAGTGCTGAATGTTTGATGGTTGGAGACCGAATTCTGCAAGTTGATGGAATAAACATTAACGATAAAGAGATGGCAAAGAAGATTATTATTCAGGTAATCGATAAATTATTTGTTTACGTAATCGATTAACGATGTAAAAAATAAGCAAATAATAAAGCAAACGGAAATAACAAAAATGAAACAGTATGAAAGGATAAATCATCAATAAATGTTTTAAATAATTTCACTATATAACAAAAATAGTATGAATTTTTTTTCCTTATTTTTTTTTTTTAGGGATTATCATCAGGAAATGTAATTATTGTTGTGGAACGTCCTGATTCTCCCAAAACACGCAGTTTTGCATCCGAAGTATTATCCATTCGAACACCGCCAAATGCTGAGAAATCACAATAAATTTAATTCAATTCAAGAAAATCTCTAAAATTTCAATTTTCCCTTCAAAGATGAGCAAAATTAGTTGTTGAACTGAATAACATTCACAATCCTATTCACATTCCATACCTGAATATTACATTGATTTACAAAATAAACTTTATACAATCAACTTGACAATTCTCAGTCAATCATTAAAACTACTTCCAAAATATCAATAAAATTATCAAACAAAAAAAAAAAAAAGTCATCTCATTAGTTGAAAGCAAAGTGCATAAAAATTTAAATCACTAATCATTATCATCACAACGAGATATGTAACCATTTATGAATGTATTCAAAAAGATAAAAGTCAAGAATTGAGAATTTTTTAACAAATTAAAAGCATAATATTATCGGTTATACAGCTTTTCTTTCTTCTTTATAGAGATGTTACAAAGAAAAGAAGAGACAAATAAAGATTAATCATACAGTTTGATTAATTTAGTATAATATGGATTATTCATGTCTTTCATTTTGATAAAATAACAAATTTGATTGGGAAATTGAAGGAGGAAATAATGGAGAGGGAAAAAAATTGATGAAATTGAATGGAAAACAAAAAAAAAAAGATGAAATGAGAGCAAAATTGAACAGGGAATAAAATGGTCGACAACAGTACGGTAATTTGACAACGACGTGCAGTTTCTTCTTCATCGGGCACGGAATCATTTTGCTAAAATACTCTCAAGATTATTGTTTATTTGTTTGCCGGTATTGAGAAATGAATAGCATCATCAATCATAGGATATAGATATGGATAAGTGTATCCTTTATCGCTATCAAAATTTTTTATCACCTTATAGCTATCATTTATCAGTGATTATTAGTTTCAAATGTTAATGAATGATATAGGATTTACAGAGAGTGTAGAATAAATTGAATAGAGAGATGGAGTGAAATTTAGGGAATGTGAGCAATCGATCAAGCATACACATTCATTGTTGTTTTATCAATTTGATTTAAGGCAATTAATCAATAAATCTTTTTAACACAATTAATCAATGATTTTAAGACAATGAATCAATAAATCAGCAAACGTTTACGTGCTGACGTCAAAAATGATCATTATTGATAGGAGTCTTTTGTGATTATATTTTTGTAATTTTTAGAAAAAATATAAAATATATGACATCCGTCTTATCATCGCTCTTCTCACGCGATCCGAAAAGTATATTCCCGTATGAGCTACCAGCTAACAGTTTCTACACTTTTGATGGCATATTCGTCGGAGAAAGTTTTAAAAAAGTAACATTATTTAGTGAATGTTAAATGAAATTTGATTATTTGAAATTAAAATTGCAGGAAATTTAATTTGCAAAACACAAAAGACTGCTAGTATTATTTCAGACTGAACCCTCGGAACGTGCTACTTGTTTCTGGGCAACATTATCTGACTGTGGTCCGGGATTGGTGCTAAAAGCTCAAGCACGTAAACTGAAAACTCTTCGGCATCCAAATGTTCTTGCTTATTTGGATAGTACTGAGGTTGTAATACATTGAGAAGTTATTAGTTGTATCGTATTGATCTGTCGATTTTTCTTTTTTTTTTGCGAAGTTGAAACTTTCTCAAATTTTCAATTACCATATTTTTTGGATCCGTCATTATTGTGTGGTATACTTCTACAGTCTGCTAACGATATAAGATTTATTTGATGAAGGATGAGATAATTTAAGGATTTCATCTCAGCATTCTCTGTGTGTTAATTCCAAAACTGTTGGTTGCTAAATAATTGCTATCAGTACTGTTAATGTTAAACTTATAGAAGTCATTATTTCGAGTTTTTCTTTCAGATGAATGGTACTTTTTATCTGATAACCGAAGCTTGCGTACCTCTAAAAATTTACATTACGGAAAGTAAAATAGCTGATAAGCAAAAGGATTTTGTTGTTTCCTGGGGTCTATTTCAGCTGATGGTATGTCTTTTTTACTGTTATAGGTTCATGTGGAACACTTCTAGATTATAAATACCGTTGATTTATTCGTATGAGCCTTTACAGTACAGTGAATGGAAATCTGTCTCGGAATTAAGTAAAGGTCAAAGTGCGTTTTTGAAGGATTTAAGTTCCGCTGCAAAATTCAGAGCTCTAGGGATCGGCTAATTGTATCACAACTTTATATGTTTGATATTTAATTATGCTATAGACTAGGCCGACATTGCTAGCCAATGTATCATCGCCCTTATATCAATATGAATAAAATCATTTATCCTCAATTTATAGAGCTGTTTAAAATTCCTGCATCAAGAAGCTGAATTAAGTCACGAAAATGTCCGATATTCTGTTTACGTAACAGAAAGTGGAGATTGGAAACTTGGTGGTTTTGAGAAGTCAGTCAGTTTCAGGTACACTTTTTTCTTACATTCCTTTGAGAAATATGGTCTTTTACTTTTTTCAGATTCGTTTAGTATTTACATTTTATTTAATGTACTGATCAATCTGTTTTAGCTATGTTATTTTTTAGTAATCCACGTGTTGATCTTAATTCATTTGCATTACTTACATGGGAAATTTTCAATGGTTTCAATGAATCAATGACGAAAACAGAAGCACCAAAAAAAATTCCGCAACAACTGCATGAACATTATAAAAAGATGGCTACTAACCGAGCAGCAAAACTAGATACTGTGGAATTGTTGAGGGGTATTATTTTATGATTTTTCATTTAATGTTCTATTTCCCTTTAAGATTTCCAATTTTTTCTGACATTTTCATTAATAATTCGAAAAAAAAAGATCAGTGACTTATTTCTTCTGCAGTTATTGTTGTGGTATTTATACTTTTATCATGTCAATTAATCTTTTTCTTTTAAAAAACGTTAATCATTTCAACATTACTTCAACACCATTGTTGATAGGCTATTTCAATTCAGCGTTCCAAAACTGAAGGACTTTTAGAATTGCGTCAAGCAGGTGGCTTTTTCAAGAATCGATATGTGGATACACTGCTGTTTTTGGATGAATTTCAACTGAAAGATGCTCATGAAAAGCAAGCATTCTTCACCGAACTAAGAGACGAATTGGATTTTTTTCCTGATAACATTGCCAAATATAGAATTCTTCCAAAATTAATACATGTTTGTTCTATAATTATTCAAAGCTCTTAAAAGAGTGCAGTGATATTTACATCACATCTTTTTAAAATAGCTTGTAGTTTTCCATTTAACATAAGAAAAAAAAAACGCATTAATTTATTTCATCCGTAATACTCCACAGTTGCGTTATTGCTTCATTACATGACTCATTTGGTCATTTTATTTTCATTAAATAATATTTGAAATTGAAAAAATTTCCAGAATTTTCAGCTTTTTTTTAATAATAAAAATTCAGATTTACGAATACGGTGATGCGGGATCACATGTCTTGACGCCACTGTTTCATTTGGGGCGTTTGTTGAATGAAGACGAATATCAACTTCGTATTGTGCCTTGCATTTGTAAATTATTTAGTTCGCCGGATCGTATAACACGCGTAAAGTTATTAGAACGAATCGACGAATTTGCATCTCATTTAACGCCTCAAATTGTTAACGAACGGATATATGGGTTAGCTTTTGTGAGCTGATTTTCAAATTCAGAGTTTGATTTTTATTGCTATAACTGGGCAAATTTCTGAGAAATTTCACATGCTACTATTGAATCATGCGTAATTTTTGTTAGAGACCTTGCTGATGAATCTGACATCAACCGCTATAATTATTAAATATCTGTAGTTTGCTGATAAATATTTTGATGATGTTATGCAGCGTCAAGTTGGAAAAAGATGTTTATTGAAGCCCCAATGCACTCTTTTCGTTTGAAATGACCTTGTCTTATATCTTCTGCATGTAAATTAATGTAGTTTCAGCATCTTTGTGATGAAGAAGATTGTTCTTCAGGAATGTTGCATCTGGTTTTACGGATACAAATCCAGCTATTCGTGAAAGTACAGTGAAAGCAGTAGTTTCGTTGGCTGATAAATTGAATAATTATAATTTAAATAGTGATCTGATGCGGCATTTAGCAAGATTACAGGGTAGGACTTTTGCTTTTCTGATATTATGCCATTAAAAATTTTTCAGTATATCTCTAAAAGCCTTGAAGCGTTACGCACAATTGTTGCAGTTCTCTCTTAGCTTGTAGAGAATCCTCCAATTCTGAATTATCTTTTCGGCATTCTCAGTAATAATTTCTTTTGAAATGTGATTTGTTTTTCTTGTTCTAGTCGGCTTTGCATCTTGAAAAGTCTTGGAAAGCATTTAATTAGTTAAATTGTATTCAGGCTCAGATGATCAACCTGGCATTCGAACAAATGCAACTATTTGTCTCGGTAAAATTGGTTGTTACATTGATCCAAGTCATCGTCAGCAGATCTTAGTCAGTGCTTTCACTCGTGCACTTAAAGACCCATTTCCCCCGGCTAGAATGGCAGCTATCTTGGCACTTAGTGCTACTCAACAGTACTATTCATTACTAGAAGTTGCAAATCGTGTATTACCAGCCTTATCATCGGTGACATGTGATCGGGAAAAGCAGGTACTGTAAAATTTTTAAATTTTGTATATATTAGCAGAAATCAGTTTTATGTTTTTAAAGTTTTTAAATTATCAAATTATTAGAATTGTAGAAAATTGTTTGGCCTAGCCTTCCATTAATTCACTATATACAATTCACCACATTGTGCAGATGTTAATAGGTAGACAAATTTGAGGAACGCTACAATATGACATATATTCTGGAATGCTGCCAAGATGTATGCATAATCTCGAGGGAAGCCTAATTAAAGGGAATAGTTTGACTGTTAATATCAATTGTCTGTTTAAGATACTTTTTCTAGCATGCTGTTTTTTCTAGTATCTATCATAAAATGCATTTCACATTTCATGAAATTACTGAAGATTTTAATAATTTAGTGACCAATATGTATATTATTCGTTATTTGGTTTTAGTCTTGTTCCACTAACTTTTTTTTGTCTTTAATATGTTTCTGTATAGGTTTTTTAAATGCAAATCAGTGTGTGTTTAGGTTAGAGATCAAAGTTTCAAAGCGATGCATGGATTCATCGAAAAATTAGAAAGGGCTAGCGAAAATCCAGAATTAATAGTAGAACTTGAAGCACAAGTAAAAGCTGGTGGAAAAAGTGGTTTGCTTAGCAGTGATAAGGTCTTCTTTTGAATATCATTTACTGTTTTTACTGTTTTTTATTTTTAATAAGTAAACGCTTTATTCAAATAGTGCAAGTTATTCACCTTTTGTGTCTTTTAATATCATATAGCAATATATTTCAGGTACCTCAATGGGCCAGCTGGGCGTTAAAGTCACTTTCAGGCAAATTCTATAAGTACTCTCCTTCAATACAAAATCAAGTTGAGTTAATGCATAAACAAGAGACATCCATTAGTGAACCAGTATCTTCTACAAGAGCAGCTGAATTAAGACTATATGGTACATCATCAATAAAACTTGCAAGTGATGGTTGGAGTGAAACAGACGATAGATTTTGTGTAGAAACTGAAGAAGAATGGGAGGATGATAGTGATTCACTAACAACAAGTACCACAAGCACGAACGGTGGATGGGATGACGAGCAGAAAAAAGTAAACATTAACTTTTGATAGTTTTAAATCAAATTCATGAACATGATGTATTTGACAAGCAACTATTATCTACATTGTAATCATGGATTTTTCATTTAGCAATTAGTTTACAGTAGGATCTGATTTCGGAAAATAATGGTTTTATGGGTGACAGAAGAAAGGCTTCTGATGTTAGTTTTGTTAAGGCTACACGGTGCGTTGAGGAAACGATAATCTCTACGCATAATTTACTAAGCTTTTATTAACCATCGAGACATCAACACATGTAGACTCAACAACATGTAAGAATCAGGCAAATGAAAAAATGGACAACGGAGGAAATATCTTATTTATATAAGTTTCGAAAGGTTACTCTCGCAGACTGGTGCACAGCTATGGAAGTATATATTTGGATTTTACAGTAATGAAGAGTATAATAAGTTTTATGCGAGGTCAAGAATACTCACTGTGACAAGAAAAATGTATTATTCGTACGCTGCATGGTGATTTCTAGTATTTCATATTGAAGGTCGAGAATATTAATCTTTGCCAAATTTGCAGTGCAATGCTTCATTTAATGAAAAAAATTTTATTTTGAAACTTTCAACTGCAACATTTCTTCAGTTCTGCTATTTCGCTTTCTTTGTAGGTAAAAACTGCCAAAGGTAAAACATCAACTAAGACATCGTCGAATCCACGTGGGAAATCATCAGGAAAGGGTGGTTTGAAATTGCAGCATGCCGTCACAAAACCTGCTGGTCTCTTTTTTTATTTAAAAAAAAAGAACAAATTTTAGAAAATGATATCAGTTGTAATAATTAACGTAATGTTATACATGTAATATATACTAGATAAATCATTTTAAGATAAATAAAAGTTAATTCAAAATTAAATCAGAGACTCATTTTTAGTCATATTGTTCAAGCAGTGCTAAATAATTTAAAAAGTGAAGTGAAAAATTGTTTTAATTTGTTTGCAAACTGGAAGTTAAAGTTATTAAAAATGATTGTTCTGTTTTTTTTTACAGTTGAAGATGATCTGGATTATTTGTTGGGTATTAAACTCAAGCCGAATGCAGTTGATCGATTAAGTGATAGTGAAATTACGAATAAGAGTACATTTGCTGTCAAGAACAGCAGTAATACAGTGACAGATGGTTGGGGTGATAGTTCGACTATAAGCAGCTGGGGTGATTTCGATTTTAGTTCAGGTTCATTATTAATTTCTTGAACTATTTGTGCTATGAACTATTAATAACAATACATTGAATTTTTTTTTATGATCATAGGAAAATGGGAATTTGAAATCGTTAGAAAAGTTACAGCAAATGATAGGATCTTCATTTTTGTTTTATGTCAAACTTCTAAAGTTTGCTGAAGTAATATGCTCTGCTCACTCTCGTATTGTTCTATATTCTAATTTAGTAGTGGAAGATGAGGATTGGAATATTTCATGGAATAGCGATGAATATGTTCAAGGTACAGAGAGTAAGTTTAAGTTTTTATGTTTTAAAGTTAACTTATCAAAATTTTCATTTCTTTGAACAATTTTGCTTCCCTTTTTGAACACCTAGATAGTAATATCCATCGTTCTATCTATAGATTCAAAATAGATTATCGTTTGTTTCTTTTTGTGTTATCTTTTTAAACACATCTCAAAAAATTTTTAGTTTTATCAAGCAGCTTTAAATTGGAATAGCTAATATTTGTTAGGGAATGTTATTGGAGTTGTCGTTAAATGATGGTAGATTGTCCTATTATTTAATTACCTTACTAAAGTTTGGTGTTTTAGAACTAATCAAATTTATACTTGACTTTGTAGAATGTTTATATATATTATATCTTCTTAGAGTTATTGTGAAATAGTAGTTGAATAACAGTGATAGCTACCACGAAAAGTAATGCCATGATTAAATGGCAGGGATAAATCATAGCTTCCAGAGTAGGGCTGATCTCTTAAGTGTTACTTTATGCTTTACTGTCGTACTTATTGTTTAACATACGTACACATTGCTCATTCAGTTTCATCGGCAGCAGAAAGTAAAAAAATGTGTCGAGCAAAAATCGCAGCAAAAAATGAGGCTCGTCGTAAGGAAATGGCTAGAAAGCGAGCTGCTCGAGGTATTGATTGCACTCAAGCTACATCCCATTAATGATGAAAGCGTTCAATGATTATCCAAAAAGGAAAATCTCACATTGTACGATACTTATGTTTTTACTGACATGTCATATCATATCAATGATTCAAGTTGATTATGTGATAACCGCCATAACCACATTTTACTAGAAAATTCTTTATTGCATTTTCCGAACTGGCAGTTAAGATTATGAAATGTGTTCTTCTTCTATGAAAGCTTTTGTTTAAAACATTTACCATTATGGATGTTTCGTAGAGTTAGACCGGAAGTTTTTTCTAGAAAGAAACTGGCTTAGGCTTAAAGTTCAAGTAGTATGATTGGGAAATTTGAATTTTTCCGGTTTAACAAACAGTTTTATTTCCTCAATTCTTTTTATTCATTCTATTTCGTATTGAATACTTTTAAGAATATATTAACTACTATCTTCATACTTTCATATTATATTTATTACAAATAAAAAAGTAGCACTGGTACAATTCTTGGAAACATTTATTTCAATTCTCCTTACTTGATACGACTAGAAATTATGTAAATGTTAAATTTTTATTGTCCTAAATTTTTTTTAGAAAAATCCAAAAACTGTTGAATTATCAAATTTAGAATGACAAGCATTGTAAATTACTATATCATATGAAGTCTTAATAAGAAATTCTCAAAGTGAGGTAAGTGTTTATGTAAAGAACTGTTAGAAAACTTGAAAAATTATACTTTTTATGAAAAGTTAGGTGGGATGTTGCATCTCACCTCACTTTTCATGATCAAAAAAAGCTTCCAACCCAAATTTCTTCAAACTAGAGGTCGAGAAGAATTGCGAAACATTGAGCTGAATAGTCAAAAAAGAAGCAAATCGTCTTTCTTTTGTCACAACTGCTATAGTATGATAGGAACTATAGCTAAACTTGAAGAAATTAAAGAAATCAATAAGCTTGGAAAAAATCAATAAGCAACATGCTAAGAGAAGATATTTCTAGTACTTATTGATATTAGTGGCTATTAATAAGGCTAAGTAATAGGTAATATCTAAGGAGATTCTATCATAAGATAATTAGAATCATATAATGTGGGAGGTTATTTGTTGATATCCAAAAAATTCAATCTTTTCAACTAAGTTTATTTTTTCTAATCATTAATATCGCAACTACATCACTATCTTTCAGAATCATATTTCTATGTTGATGTATTTGGGAACCGAAATACATTTGAATTATTGAAAGTATATTTGTGTCATCAATTATTTCGTATCTTGACAGTATTCTTTATTGTATTATGAATGATACTGATTGATGCATGAATTACAAGATTCCTTTTAAATTACATTTCTACAGATTATAATTTAGTATGTTTAATTACTTTTTACATAATTTAAAATGTCATTATGTAATTACAAGTTATTCATTGAACTGAAATTGATTTATCCTGACATCATTTAAATCAAAAAAAAAAAAAATGCTCGTATGATAAAAATGAAATGGAAACATAAAAATGAGTAACAAATGCAACGCAATGCACTGTTAAATTTTACGAAAATTTATCCCGTATTAAAAGTTAATCAATTTTTAGAGGCAAAGATTTCCTGATAGCAACAATTCTAAATAATCTGTTAGACAAAGGCATAGCACTTATAAAAATGTCTTTTCTTGGAATTATAGCTCTCGGAAATTATAACCTTCTTCCTAAGCTATCCGAGCATTTCTTATTTAAAAACAGAATTTAAGAAAGTTAAATGAAGACTAAATAAATCACTTCCACTTCATATGAAGTTTTCGTAGATCACTTTAATTAAATTCGAACAATTATTTTGAAAGAGGTGAAAGTGTCAGTATTATTTCAACTCGATTTAACTACCTAAAAATTTTAGTAGAAATTTGATGTATTGAAAGAATTTCGTTGTTCACTTATCATTTTTTATTTTCTTAGCCAAAAAAGGACTATCGTTATGTTATTCTAAAATTATTCAGAAATCTAAAATTATAGAATTAGATTATTAAAAAGTAAGTATTAGCAATGAGATATAAAAAAAAAAGATGTGAATTTGAACAATTTAAGCATGTTAGCTTACATAAGAATGCATTTAGCATATGTAAGCAATATAATTGTACTTATGTGAAATTTAAAATGTAAAAGATTGTGCATAAATTTTAATAATGATTAATGACGCATACAGATATAATTCATTTCTTTTTTTAATTTCGAAACTATTTTTATTGGCTTATGGCTAACCGAATGGTTTGTCCACGTGAGCTGTATTATTCCATTACTCTTCTTTCGACGGTTTGTTTTAGGAAAATTTACGGGACGGTTCATTCATTCAGGATTTTTAATCTTTTATTCTAATATCAATTGATTGTATGAAAAAAAAAAATTGTTGGATAAAATTTCAAATTAGTTTTTGTGAAAAAGAACAATTCATTATTGTTCGTTTCTTCTTTTTTTCGCCAAACTACGATTTATTCGAATTGATAACCGATTGACATTGATAAAGAATTTCTCGTATCAGCGTTTAAAGAAGTCAATTGGATTATTTATGATTTCCTATAATTCGATGCTAAAAAATTACAATTAATTTTAACGTCAAAACTAATTTTAAATGCTAGCAGTAAAAATTAGTCAAATTTTTAGGCCTAACTATTTTGCTTTTATCGAATGATGTTGTTTATTATCATTTGTTTATTATAGTCGTTTGCTTTTGTAACAATAACGCTTATCATTTCACGTTACGTATGGAGAAGTAATACAAAATTGATCGTTGCATTTTCATTTATGCTTATTGTGTTCATTGTTCAAATTATCAATTTGATCTGTGAAACATTCCGATGCATACGTATTCGAATCGCACCAATTTTCGTACGATTTGCACTGATCAGATCTGATTTTTTTTTTCTTTTCAATAAATTTTAGCATTCTACCTATTCATTTCACATTTTACGTAAAATATTTTATATATTCCAAACTTTTTTTACTATTCCACACACATTTCACCCGAAATTAATTCTTTTTTCTCTGCTATTTGATGAAATTAAAATTTTTTTCGGTTACTTCCAATGAAATTTGCATTCTTGCTTGTTTTCATCGATAATGATTAAATCAGTTAAATCTTTTAATCGGAATTTCTTTTTCGCTTCTTCTCCCGCTTTTTCTCTTCCTCTCGTTGTTCATTTTTTACCTTAACCAATTTATAACTTAATCAATTATTCTTATAGTAAAAAAAAAGAGCAAAATTGCATTTATTTTTTTAGACAATTGTATTTCATGGGATTTCGGTCATTTTTTCATTTGTGACATTAATAATACTCATTATTGTAATTACAAGACAAGAAAATCCGGAAACACTATGTGGTCCATTCCAATATTCCGAAGTACTTATCGCTGCTGTGGTTTGTTTTTTTTTTTTTTTGGTTTCAATCGAAATTAAAAATTTGTTTATTAGTTACAAATATGATTGATATAATGGATCGCACAATTGATCGTATATGACTGATATGATTAATCGCATGCCGATAAGAGTTAATCTTTCAATAATGTGAAGAAAATATGACAAGAGCTATTCTAGTTATAGAAAGTTAAAGAAAAAAAAAATATCCGAAAGGACAATAATTTGATCAATTGATTGATTGGATTCAATAATATCTGAGTTTTGTTGATGAGAATAATAAAAGCGATAAATTAGATTCAACAATTCTAGCTATTTACTTATTGAAAGTTAATCAAATTGAACGCCTAAACAGGACGATCATGAAGTGATTATTAAAATTAAGAATTTCAGTGCTACACATTTGCATCAATATTATTAGCTGTGACATTAATTTTGATCATCTTCTTTTGCGAACTGCCAATTGATTTTCTCTCATCTTTAGAAAAGGTTTCCGATCTATTTATTAATTAACTTTATCAGTGTCAAATTTAATTGCTAGTAGTACGGATGACTTTCGCTCTACACGAGATGTTAGCTTTTCGTTTTGAAATTAATTCATATTTAATAAATTTTGAAATTCTAATTTTGCTACTCTAATTTGATATCCGTTCACTTTCAAACTTATGGAACACATTTAGAACAACACAAAAGAACGAAACAGCAGTCTTCAACTTGGAAAAAGTTCTACCACCAAAAACTATGGATCATGGCGGAAATGATTTCCTTTAGTATGTCATACTTTTCAGTATTTTATTTTCTAAAAGTATTTTGTGAAAAAAGTTTTCTTTCTTGAATATCTTATTTCTTGCAAAATAAACTTGTCAAATTTTAATTCATTAAATTGTAAATTCCATTTCATTTTTTGAAGTATAGCTTCAGAGCTTAATCGATATTATTTGAAAATTTATTTTCACACATTTTTTCTAACTCAAATCTCTCAATTTAACATTAGGAATGTTGAAGAAATAATAAATCTAAAAAATATTCAATGTTTTTTTTTTTGGTTTTTAAAAATGAATATACCCATTAATACTGTCAATTTGTTTTTCAGGAATGTTATTTATTTCATCTTTTCAAGAATATTATTCAATGCTATGATCCTGTCATTTACACCGATTTTTGTTTGGATTTTATATTGAAATTCAATTATTGCAATGATTTTTTTATTATTTGCTAAATTTGTCCTTAGTTATATTCATATATCTACCTTTTTTTATCTTACAAATATTGTGACTAGCAATTTCATTAAATTCAAAAGATGAACAAAAAAAAAATGACAAAGTAGAATTAATTTTACAACTTTAAGATCGCTAATCAGAAATAAAAAACGAATTCATTGAAAAATCACTGAAACGAAGTATATCATTTCCATTTAATATTCTATTTAGTATTTGCTAAAACTATCCGTAATTATCGATTTCAAGAGCTTTTCTTTTTTTGTTGTTGTTAAAAATTTCAAATGTATGTTTGATGAGTTATTAGCAATAAAGCTATTGTTTTAAGGCTATTATCGAAAACACATGAAATGCATATTTCATAAAACTATAAAATTGATCTAAAAATCATGTAACAAATCGTTAGCTCAAAGATAATCGAATACTTATATAAGCAAATAATAGTCAGAAATTTGACAGATTTTATCAAACAAGCAGTATCAGGTAAAAAAATAAATCAGCTATTCTTATACAATGTTGACTTAAATTACTAAAGATGAAGTTAAAAACTGTAAAAAAAAATATATATATATTTTCCCGTCTCTTTTTCATCTCTTTCTCTTTTCCATCCCTCTCATAGTGAGTATATTTGAATCCAAATGTCTAAATTAGTTCAGACTTGTTTTAGTTTTTTTCCACAAACTTTCTATTTTATCATAGCTGAAACCGTGCGAACAATTTTTATTTCAGTAAAATAACTGTATAACATATAAGTAAAACAGCATAAAAAGTGACATGAAGCAGTATAACAAATTGAGTATTTTATTTTTTTTCATAAGAAAAACAATATGATTATTTCTAACATTGTAGAAAGTAACGATAACATTAACGGAAAAAAATCTTAGATAAACAGCGATGAAAATCTTAAATATTTCCGAGCTTCGAGTCAAATAAAATTAGTTGGACTAAGTAGTTTTGGATCGGGAAGTAAATTCTTTCCAAATAGTGATTCCCGGTGAAGCGGACACCAAAAATTCTAAACTTTCACCTAAAAACACGATTGATGTTATTCATGGTTCTCGAAAGTGACTGCAGGAGTTAAAAGCAATTTGAATTGTAACTTTTTTTTTTAATGAGAAGTTAATAAACCAGAAAAAATATTGCTACAATTAGTCTTCTCTCTCCTCCAATTCTTTTCAGGAGGAAATCAACTTTTTATAGTGGTCAAAAAAAAAAGAAAAGAAAACCATTTAGAAATGGAATATTGGATATAACACGTTCATCCGGCGTAAATTCCTTCTTTAAAACGGTTTTAAATGGGTACCATTGATCCGGACGATGAGCAATTGCCCAAGGAACCAAACGCATACCTCTAAAGGAAGATATCTGACGTGTACCTGAAAAGCTTCTTTCTCCAATAAATTCGAACATATGATATTTTCTAAACTTTTTTAGAAGCAACTTTTATTGTCGTTTGTTTTTTATTTGAAAATATAATTACTGATGATGAAATTGCAGGAATTCTCAGATCCTTCGAAAAATCACAGGTTAATAAGTTTTCAAAAAGCAATGGTATGACGCAATTGAAGTTAAAAGCTCTAAGCCTTTTAACTTTAATGAATTAAATGTAGATTAATCATATACAAAAATGGAAAAATAGTTTCACTGAAAAGAGATATAAAATAAAAACGGAAAACCAAAAAATGTGTGAAACCTTCGAAAGTATTCCATACTATATAAAGTACAACAATGTAAGCAGAATTTTTCCCTGCTTCACCGGGTCCTTTAGCTTCGATAACTGCAGTCACCACAATATTAGCTATGTATTGTTCACAGTCGATAAGATCCACCTGGAACAGAAAAAAATTCAAGAGATTAATCAATCTCATTAGTAACGATTTTTTTCAGACCTTGCGACTATAAAACGATAAGGAAGACAGCTGAAAAAACTTTAATATTGCAAGACGAAAGTTTAGTACCCAACATTGAATTTATCAATGACGGCTTGGATATTATCTCTATGATTAAAGCTAGCCTAACACTCCATCACAAAAAAGCGAATGGCAGCAACACGTGGCGTTGATGTAAGACACAATGCATGTTCAAAAAGTTAAAGTAAAAACACTGTGCCACTTACTAATAATTATTTTTGAGGAAAAAAAAACCATTGACATCTTAATCAGAGAAATTGATGAACACATATCGAAAATCAGTAAAATCACGGCTAGTTTCTAAAATTATTTCACATAATTGGGAGATCAAAAAGCTACAAGTTAACTATTGCAATGGTTAATTTAAAAATAACAGTAAAAATCGCTTAAAAATCTCATTCCAACAAAAAAAAATAGAATATACATACCTCATAATCAATTAAACCTTGATATTTGTAGTTTCCATACATACGGGAAAGAACTACAGGCATGATTTCATACAACAAACGTTCAATGTCCATCAGAGTTTCAGTGATGAAAAGCGACTCGCATAAACCTGCTGGTGAGGGATTTTTGTCTAAAAGTCAGGTACAAAAGTTAGAATTCTATTCATAGAAATAGTGAAGTCAAAATAAGTTCATTATGTGTAAAAGCTCATTAAAATGACTTTTCAAATAACTATAGAAACAAACGATTTACTTCAAAGTCTTACTGTGAATGACAAGTTTATGTATGAAACTAAAGTATAATTAGCATATTGTCCTAGCTGCAATATACTTGCAGCAAAAAATCATAGAAAGAAAAGAATAAATAAACCTTCAACAGTGATTCTTTTTAAATGATATTCTCGAGGCGTGTTTCCATAATGTAAGGTTGCATCCTCCACTCTGATGTCTTGCGAATTACATCCTTCAAAGATTTGTGTTTCACCACCATCCACTATTTTTGGATCAATCACTTGCATTATCTGTAACAAACAATAAATTCAACAATTTCAATGTCCGTATGAATTTCAAAATATCACACAAAGGTATAGATTTAACTTCAAGAATGAAAGTTCTAGTCTTTTGCATAAATTGAGATTTTCTGTTTGCTTTTTTTATAAAGAAAAATTTCTTGGTAGTGATACAGTTCTTGAACCATATAACATACTATATTAATGTTATGCGGTTTACAATATTAATGAATGACACAATTCAAACTGTATTACTAAAACAGTATTCCACAAGGCAATAAGTTGATTTGCATGTAGTCAGTTGAAACGGTTCGGACCTGAATACAATTTTGTATAATGTATTTTTGAGAAATTCGTTTAAAAAATTACGATTTTACGACATACCACACGTGACATACGAACTGCTTTTAAAGGAGGACAATTCTTCGTAAACAAATAAGAAATCAGTGCAGTTCCTCCATTTAATATACCACCGTGATCCGTTGAACGCAAAATTGCTCTGCAAACAAAAAATGAAAGGCTACAACAAAGATCACCCATCTCTTATTAATTATATTTCATTATTAATTATACTTCACTTATTATTAAAATTATTAATTATATTTCACTCATCCTTTAAGATTCATCTTTGTGAGTTACCGATTAACAATATGGAAGAAATGAAAAGAGATAGTGTTACTACACAGTAATCTGATGCCACTTTAGGATACACAAAAACGAATCAGAGTCGAAGAAATTAATAAATCACTAAATAAACAGCATCATCCCATTTGGTTAATCACATCAGTGTCATTTATTTCTATTACTTGTTATATAGCAAGAAATGATAACTGAAATAAGAATAACACAGAACAAAATTACATTATCGATAATCAAAATTACATTATCGAAATACAATAAAGAATACCTCGATAACTTCAAGCCATTCCAACGATAAGACATCACAAGACATGTAGTCAATGAAATAGTAATACGGAAACGAAATAGTATAAATTTAACTTTCGCAATAACCGAAAAAGGTTCCAAATCTCGTCTCGATCTAGTTGCATTTCTCGGTTCAGTATTTTGCTTCCTGAAATCCTCAAGTACAAAGTTTTTCTATTCGTTTTTTAAAACAATAAAAAGATGGACCAAAATACAAACATATGGTAAATTAAAGATTATCCGTTGAAAGGACACATATTAATGTGTCCTTTCAACGGATAATCTTTAATTTACCAATGATTATAAAAAACTGAATCTATTGGCTAACCTTTCCAAAATTATTGGTGGGTTAACTACACATTTTTTTGGAGATATATACATGTTCAAAGTGAAATTATGTTTAATGCCTTGAAATATAACATAGTACAAACGTGATGCAATTATCAGACCATTGAAATAGTAAGAAAAAACTAACGCAAAACCAACGATTGAGATATGCGATGAACTGTATGGGAATGTTGCATAAACTTTCGCGGTACTCGGCCAAGCAGTAAAATTTGTCATGAAAGCCTGTAAAGGTTGAAAGGCAATAATTTAAATGTTCGACAAAGTAAAATTCATTTATTTCGGTAAGATTCTGACATCATGTAAATTTAGCAAAATTCAACAAAATATAAAAATTTTACGGGTCTAAGCAATGTTGCTGATAATTCAAATACAATAATGTTGAGCTCTGTTTCGTCTTCGTCTTGTCCCACTGAAATGTTACATTTTAAACAAACCATATTTAAATGGTATAGTTATCAATCAAAATAGTTTCTAACTTTTTATGCTAGTATCATCAAACTGAGTTCTTAATCTTGAAAGAATAAAAACTACCTGAACGATATGAATCAGATAATGAATAGAGCAAGCCAACTGCATAGCGAGAATCATTTGAAAGACCTATGAAAATACACCTGAAATCTACTTTTGTTAACTCAAAGTAGAGAATTCTCTTGAAATATTAGTGCGCAAGACGTACAAAATCTAAGTTTAAATTTTTTAAAAATGGTTTAAAACAGTATTTTCATTTGAAATATACTAGATCTACGGCAACTCTCCTGAAGTTTGGATAACAGAATTCAAACTATGAACAAAAATATCTTTGCATTCCTTCAAACATTAACTTTATAGTGTTAAAATTAATTATAATGTACTTCAAGTGGACTTCATTCAAAGAAGTAAAGAACATAGAATATAATTAGGTGGTAACATTTAGTGTAAAATGCGTACCACCCGAAAAGAATAAGAATGCTGAAGCAGCTTACTCTCGAGTAATATCCAGAAAACGTTTCACACCCGAAATCTCGACCAGATATGGACATTCCAACTGATCCAAACGTACTCGACAGGTCATCCGATTGAGCTGTCGTGCTTCTCCATGCAACTGGAATATACATATCATTATAATAATGTTTAAAATTATAAAGAATTTTCAAACTGCTCTTATAGCTAATCCTTTTATCCGGCTGTATTATTTTACAGCAGTATCGATTTAATAGCACTGAAAACACAATGAAAATTAGTGCTTAACATTCACTTGAAATAAACTCCTAATTATCTGATATTAACCTATCAATAGAAACTTTCTATTACATTAATGGATGACATCAACAATAACATAAACTACAAACAGATTAACTACTTTTCGTGTGATAAGAATTTTTTAAATAACGATAATCAGTTAATTTACACCAGTTTTAATTTTCTCTTCCAAGTTATAGCTATCTCTTCAATTTTTCTGACCAACTAGAAAAAGCATCCTTGTTAATAACTTATAACATATTGCACAACAAACGGTAACATCAAATAAAGTGATCAAAAAAAAAGCTAAACATATATGTGATCATCTTTACCTCACGATGATGAATAATTTTAGGCAGTAATGAAGTTGTTGATTTCTTTCGCATTAATGATTGTACCAGATGATGTGTTCGTGATGTGGTTGGTACCTGATCATGATGATAATGATGATAATGCTGCTGCTGCTGCTGATGATGATGATGATGATGATGATGACGATGATCGAAATGTTTATTATTCGATGACATGGATGACTTTTGATCATCACTATCATCCAAATCACTCCTTCCCATTATCAGTTTTTATCTGCAAAACTTACCATTATTTCTTAAACATTATTGATAATGATGATGATGATGATGATGATGATGATGACCGAAATGTTAACCAATCGATGACATGGATAACTTTTGATTATCATTATCATTTAAACTATTTCTTCCCACAAACAATATTTATCTGCAAAACTTATCATTAATTTGACTAGATATTATGGATAAAAATTCTTCAACTTTACGCCTCAAATCATACCATGCTAACAGTTCGAATCGATCTAAACTTATTAAATCTATTCAGTAAATTTCAATAATATTGAAATTTATTGAAATTATGAAATAGATGTAATATGCTTACATACCTAAATTAATTTATTAATTTTCAATAAACTAACACTTTCTAATTTTGACGGAATTACATTCTACTTTGCCAATCTTCTCTCTAAATCTCTCCAATCATTACACTACTTCGCTCTCTGTATTTTTCTCACTCCCTCATAACATTCTCTCTATTGTTATAGTTAATGGGTTACCTCTTCGTGTACATTTTAAATTATCGAAGCTTTCGAGCAGAAATGAAACAAAATCAGTTGAATTTTATGTAATAATATAACTAATCATCAATCTTGTAAACGTATTTTTTGCAGCATACTGTTAAGAGTTTATGATATCGTTTACGTGATTGTCATCCACGTCTAATTAAATAATTAATGAAATGTATGCGTAAAAGATGAAATTTTGAAAAAAAGATGAAATTTTGTAATTTTGTAAAAGGTATGTATATGAAAGTAACATCGAGTTAAAATTTAAACATACATATCCACAGCACTTTCCAAAATCACAATGAAATAATACAACAGTGCAGTGGTGTCCGAGTGGTTAAGGAGTTTGACTAGAAATCAAATGGGCTCTGCCCGCGTAGGTTCGAATCCTGCCCGCTGCGACAAACGGTTTTGTTTTCGGAATAAAGATGAGACGAAGTGGAAATAATAACATATACAATTGATAAAAAGCGATTCATATCGCAATCATATCATCATATGATGGAATTGCAAATTGTATTTGAAAAGTTACAATTTATTTTGATCGGATTGAATGAATTATTGTATAGTTAACTTTTCAATTCTAAATTTATGGTAGATTATTAAAAAAAAAAAAAAAAAGAAGGAGAGAATTATAATTTAGATAAATTATTTTCTAATTACAAGGGAGATGTCTATTGAATTTATAGATATGAAATTAAAATGGATCAAAATAAGTTACCGTTTTTGTTTAACTCGAACAAACCTTTCTAATGATGGTTGCTTATATTTTACTATACAACGGTGCTATTTCAAATATATCGTTTATTAAGAGAGTGTTTGAATGAAAATGACTATTAAAATTGTAAAAAAAAAATGAAATAAAATATAATATGATTTTATTATGCATTATTACTATTCCAAAATATACGATAATGAAATTCTGAATGCAAAGGAAAATACAACAGAAGTAAGAAATATCTACGAAAAATGGTGAACGAAATATTAGCAACCAGTTTCACATTGATTTTCGTGAAGTTTAGAATTTTCAGACATGTAAATCAATAGGAAGCACATTCTATGAAGTTAATACTGTTAGAGAAGAATGCAAAAATAAAAAATAAAAATAAAAAAATAAAAAAGATGCAAAAACATTAAATAAACATTGTTACATCGGCAACGCAGTAAACTTTATCAATATCGTTGTCGGGTATTTTTTGAGTGAATTGAGGAATAAGTTGTTCCCTCTGAAATGATGAAAATTGTATAAGTCAAAAATATTTTGAAAATTAATTTTTAGCATCATAATTGGATCAGATTTATTGAAAAGCAATTTCTTTTCTTTTTTTTTTTTTTAAATTTCGTTTCTAAAAATTTATATGATATATTGAAGTTTCTGTTGAACTCTTCGCTATTTGAATATTATTAATTTTGCTAGAGGAAAATAATCAAAATGCATGCCTTCTTGATTCACGCATATAAAATAATAGGTTAAAAGAAAAAAATTAAAAATAAACGAATAAAATATATTTTACCAAATGAAATTCAGCAGCACCGTGAAGCATTTGTTGTACTGTTGTTGATTTTATCGTTGGCATAAATAAATTGATGCAATTTTGCTCCTTTAGCTCTTCATTAAAACACGAATGTAAGGCATGAAAAAGAAGTTTGAATCCATCATCCGAATCACAGTACATAGGCCCAAAACTTGGATGGCCAACGATTGATAGCAAGCGGCCACAACCGTAACCAACAATTTCATCATTTGAATTAACCAATACCTAAATATTTAACTTGTTGCGTAATATTTGCTAAAGATAAGATCGATTTAACAATTTAAAGTAAGCATGAATTGTTCGATTAAACGAATTAGGAAAAGCAAACATGATTGGTTGTTCTTATTAATATCTGTCTTAAAAGCTATTTCATCATTTTAATCTGAAATTTAAAAAAGTAATCCAGTAGCTACTATCAATTATGTAGCAATAAGTTTTATTATTTTTCATCTAACGGTAAGATTATTCATTCGCATATAATATCACATTTCTTTTTTTAATATTACTTTTTTGAATTTACAAGTTCAATTAGTCCTGAATTTTAATTTTAATTTCATTTTTTAAAGTTTTTTTTTTTTAATTTACAAGTTCAGTTTATTTTTCCGTTAAGTCTTTTTTTTTGAATGTATAAGTTCAACCTAATTTTTTGTTTTTATTTCTGAATTTACAATTTCAATTTAAGCATACCTTACAGACGCCATCAATACGATCTACAGCCCATTGTCTAACAAAGTCTTCACGTCGATACTTTGCAACTTTAGCATCATAATCAACAATTCGCTTTAGGCTTATTTCTTTGCCATCTTTTACGGTTAAATGAATATCATCAACTGCAATTTTACTTTTACATTAAAACTTCAAATGAAACTGTTAGGCTACAGTAATTTATTTTCGGCACTCTTTATAATCAGTGTCATTGGTTTAATGCTAGGCTTATAATAACTTTCATTCACTAATATCTCAGCGAAGTTATTTTTAAATATTTTCCTAAAGCAGGGAAAAAAAGCGACAATATTACGGTTACATTACTTCCTTTATCCATGTTTAATTATTGTATTTGAAATTATCAATTAAAACGGATAAATGCAACAATCATTTTCTTTTACAACTGACAAATTACAAAGGTTTTAATTTAGCAATTTCAAATTTTTATTGCAAAAAAATTGGAAAAAAAAATTATTTGCAATTATGTAAATACCGATAATTTTTTGTTTATCAATATTTTTCGCTTTAATAATATCAATCAACCAAGATGCTTGTTTGTTGAAACCAAGTTTCTCGCTATATACTGATGACATAATTCGTACTAAAATATGCTTTATTAAATGCTCGCTCATTACTTCATTCACTTTATAAATATCTTCACTTTTAAAAATTATGAAAGAAATTTGACAATTTTAAGTTGAAAAATTTTTAAACTAACCAGAATTTAATCCAATATTTTTCTTGCGTAAATTATCATCAATAACACGCTTGAATAATTCAGTCCCGACACCGTGCTTCCGATATTCGGGACGTACGTAGTACAAGGATACAAATGCATAATTATCAAATTCCAGACATATACATGATCCAACATAATCACCAACTGTAATTTAATATCATTTAAAAATTAATGATGTCAAATTTGTATAAATCACCTACCATGTTTAGAAAATTTTTTTTTTCGGAATTATTTTTGATCAGTCTGAAAATTGACAATGAAGACTTCGAGAAAAAAAATATAGCATGCAAATGTATATTTGAATCATATGAACATGTTCTTCATTGGGACAAAAAAAGCATTAAAAAATTTGACCCGAACATATTATAACTAAAAAATTCATTTATATTAGTAGAACGATTGATGACTGTTAGCAATTTCAACAAAAAAGATATCAAAATATTAATTAAATTTTTTCGCAAAATTTAATTGATTTCAATGTTCTGATTTTGTTAGCTATATTTGCTTTCTTCTTTCCATTCATTCCATTTATTGGAGACAAAAAAAAAAATTCGAATGAAAAGCATTAAAGCTAACTTTTTGTCCTTGCAGCAATATCATGCAATTTTGTAGGACCCAACATTTTTCTGTAACAATCGTAATCACGATATTTTCGCGTCCAACCATTGGTTTCATTACTGGCATTAACTAAACTTACAAAATCCTCCTTTCCACCACGAGCATATATTATCTCGGATGTTGCTATCTTCTTGTTATCATCATTATCATCATTTTGCATCAATCCCTCATCACTTATCTCCTCTTTCTTTTCACTTGTCATTTTAACTGTTTCAACTTTGTATATTTATGACTTCTCTTTAGCACAATAGCATCGTAATCATTCCCTTGAAGTATAATTTCATTTTATGAAGTGTCATATTGGGAAATTAGCACAAATGAATTTTGATGATAATATTAGCAATTCAATCAACAAAATATAAATTTTGCTTTTTTTGGGATATTTTTGAAAATTAGATGACAGCATATTCTGCGTACGATTTGCCAGGTTAAGAGTGATTTTAAAATTTTCATAAATTAAACATATCAAATTAAAAATTTTCATTTTAAATGCTGCAATCGAGAATTTTCATTTTAAAACATTAAATGCTTAAAAATTCACTCCTATGAATTGCATATGTTCTTATGTATGAACAAGAATAGAAATGCATTTTTGAGAAAAAGCTGTGCCTAAATTTCCAAGACATTAATTTCGTTAGCAAAACTTTTCCCAAAATGGTGTAAAAAAAAAAAAAAGGATGAAAAACGATTTCTACAACTGAAATTATTTCAGTGTTGCATTACAAATCAAAATTACTTCTAAATTTAGAAGGTAAACAGGATGAAAAAAAAAAAACAAGTTTGTAAATTACACACCCAAAGAGGAATCAATTTCGCTTAAAAATCATTCTAATCCTCAATGTCATTTGATTGAAATTCTAATTTCCATTCCTATTCACTTGCTTAAGTGAATAGGAAAGGTTCAATGATATATAAACGATCCTAGAAATAAGCTTGATGAGAAATGAAGACTTCTCTCACTACTTCATGCTTTTCTTTTACTTGCAAACAAAGTCTAGAAAAAAAAAAATGACATAACGAATTGAAAATCCAAAGTGGCATTTACGGGAAAATAATATGGTCGGAAAGACTTGAAGTATATTTTCACTATTTTCAGGGGTTAAAATGAAATAAAACGATTTTCATTAATTTTCTATATGTATGTTTATTTTTCTTGAAAATTCTTTGCATATTCTCTTTTACTTCAAAAATGTCAAATTCATTCGATGATGATGTCATTTGTTTTAATAAAAACAACTAACAGGAGTAAATCATACAATTTATGATTTGCTAGAGGCATTACTCAATGCCTCTGGTAAATCGTAAATTCAGGTACAGCAATGATTATTTCAAAAAGGCCTTGGATAAGTATGATTTTTTTTTTTTTTAAACAATAAGAAGATGAACCAAAATTAGACTTGTCATCAATGATTGAGATCGCTCAGAAAATAGGATCTGTCGAATAAGAAGCAGAGAGTATGGTTCTGACTGCAAAAAAAATATCGTTTAAAGGTTTGAAAATGAAAATTTTTCTTGCTTTGTTATTTCCATCATATTTTGTAAAAATGTTAAAGTGTTAAAAAAATTTTTTTCAAAGGTATAATTTTTATAGATTGGAATAAGAGTTGCTACCAACGGTTGATATCATATAATTTTTGCCATTTCCTTTCTGTGAAAACATGCGATGAATCATTTTTCAAAAATTACACAAAGCACTTCTGTCGAAAACTTTTCAACCATATTAAAAATATTTACGATTATTTGAAAATAAAATTTAAATTTTGAAAGTAATAATAAAACGAAAAGCAATAAAAAAATAATAGCAGATGTTCTAAAAATGGCAAAAAAAAAAACATCGAAACTGAAAAGCAAAAAGGTTAGAAAAAGTGAAAAAAGTGTTGAAAATTTGAAATCCCATTTGAAAAGAGACATCCATCTAAAGAAATCATTAAAGTCAAGAATATTAAAGCTGAATATGTTCACTAAAGCTAAAACATTAGATAATGTATACCTTACTAAGCTTAAAAGTTATCAAACATTAAACATCTGTTTACCGCTTATTAAGCGTTTATAAGATGAAGAAAATTCGCTATCATTTCGAAAGAATAAAAGCAAAGGATTAAGTTA
>UPTC01000263.1:0-48847 GCA_900537255.1 Acanthocheilonema viteae | reverse complement strand
GAAAAAAGGCGCAAAAATAAAACTCACAACGGACAAGGCCTTTGCTTCGAAATGCAGTGCTGATGTATTATACGTTGATTATGAGAACATGCCCAATATTCTGAAGCCTGGGGCTCATATATTCATCGACGACGGACTCATTTCAGTGGCTGTTAATAGCATCCGTATGACTGTTTATTCTGAAAATAAAAATTTCAGTAATGATTAGCCGGAAAAGTATACAGGTTGAGAAGTTTGGTCATAATTTGATCGGGATCCTTAATTTGCTCCCGAACTCAACTTGCTATCAATTATATTATTATTGCGTGGCGCAATCAAATCTTTGATCCATTTTTAATAGTATAAACACGATAAAAACTGCTTATAGAGCCAAGTAATTCCATCATTTTAGAAGGCAAAGACATAATGTGCACGATCGAATATGGCGGTAAATTAGGCAGCAAAAAAGGGATCAATCTTCCTGGTACTAAATGTGATTTACCTGCCGTTTCTGATAAAGACACTCAAGATTTGAAATTCGGTGTTGAACAGGTACCAATTTCTGGACTTATCTCAGCAATCTTTTCCAAGTTTTTTAAGTTAAAATTAACTTAAAAATACTTTTATTTTTTGCAGGGTGTTGATATGATATTTGCGTCATTTATTCGAAACGCTGAAGGTGTGCGTGCAATTCGGCGTATTCTCGGCGAGAAAGGAAGATTTATTAAAATTATAGCGAAAATTGAGAGCCAAGAAGGCGTTGAAAAGTAAGCTAATTTTGCTAAATTTTCTAAGCGACTGATAAGCAAATTTCAAGTTGTGAAAATAAATTGCTTTGCAATTCTGAGCAAACTGCCCGTTAAAAGTTCAATGTGAATTGCAATGGGATGCTATTTTGTTGAGAAATGGAAAAAACATCGGAAGGGCTTTTTAGCGCAGATGAGATAATCAGAGAAGCTGACGGGTTGATGATAGCGCGCGGTGATTTGGGTATTGAAATTCCCACTGAGAAAGTATTTGCGGCGCAGAAAATGCTAATCGCACGATGTAACGTAGTCGGGAAACCCGTTGTTTGTGCTACGCAAATGCTCGAATCAATGACTAAGAAGCCAAGACCTACTCGAGCCGAGGGTAAGTTAGTACGTAATACAATGGACCATTTTCAAATATGAAAAGCTGTTCTCACATGTTTAATGTTAATTTTAGTTCCACAATCATATAACTGCAATTTTCGTTTCCCGAAACTGTACTGATCATAATCGCAAAAGTAGTAATAACTTGTTGCATTATTAACTACACATTAAGAGTGTTTTACTGATTTTACATTTCGCATGTCCAATTTAATATCGATCATGATTGGAACTTAGGCAGTGATGTCGCAAATGCGGTATTGGATGGCAGCGACTGTGTTACGTTAAGCGGCGAAACAGCGAAAGGAGATTACCCCGTATTAACATTAATGACTATGAGTAAGGTAAGCGAGGAGAGGATCAAAAGATATCTACAAGTGCATTTGATGGTGATATCAAGTTTACAATGCATTCGGTGGTGGTTTTTGTGTATTTGTTGGGAATTATTAGGTCACCAAAGTTAATTAGCGCTAACATCGCATATTTTAGCTATGTCTGGAGGCGGAATTGACCGTAAACTATCAAGAAGTATTCCGTGAAGCTCTTCTTTGCATGAAGAAATCACCAGATGTCACACACACGGTTGCAATCGCAGCCGTTTCGGCAGCAATTGCGTGCAATGCAAGCGCTATCATAGTGCTAACTACTACCGGACAGTAAGTGTTTTGAAAAGTTCGAATTTTTTTAATTTTCAAAAAGGCATCGATAAAAAAGATAGAAGCACGTGACTACAAGTAAATAAACATGAATGTTTAGAAATAAGCATTTTTATTGTAATTTTATTTACAATAATTGAGAGCATTTAAATAATGAATTTAGCTCCGCTGGTTTGGTAAGCCGTTATCGTCCAATGGCGCCGATTATTGCAATAACACGAGAAGAGCAAGCTGCACGACAAATGCACCTACTTCGTGGTGTCCATCCAGTGTTTTATACCCGTTTGTTGACATATTTCGTTAATGAGTTTAGGCGGTCAAGTAACTAATTTCATTAGGTAAACAAAGAAGTTTCTTTAATTTATCTTATCGATAGATCTCTCTTAGCTAATCATCCGATCCTGAACAGTATTGAGCTACAAATAACTTTTGATATTTCATAACTCATCAGATAACTTTCCGAAACTGTTATCTTTAATAAACAAAACTATGAATCATTATTGTAGTGCCGAAAAATGAGGAGTGGAAGGCTGATATTGATCTGCGAGTGGCTCATGGCATGAAAGAAGGACAGGCTCTTGGTTTTATTAAATCGAATGATTTGATTATTATTATCACAGGATGGTCCAAAGGTATTATCACAGTTATTTTTGCTTGAGAGGAAAAGAAGAATAACCTTGACAAAAATGACAGATTGATAATAAAAAAGAAGTCATAGCTATCAGAATAATCCATACAGACACACCTGAAAAATATATTAATGATTTCCTAATATTTTCCGAAATGGAAAATTTTTACCATTAAAAGAAACAATTTTTGAAAGAATAAATAATCAGTATATTGGTAATTTTTATGTTTTTAATAAAAAATTATAGGTTCGGGACATACGAACACAATGCGCATTATCAGAGTACCATGAACTGACATCAGACTGACCTCCAGCACTTCTCATTAGAAACACATAACCCCAATAAAATGCCTCGTCAGATATGAAATAAATTTTAGGAACATATTGAAAGCAATCAAATTAAATTGACAAAATGATAATAAAACACATGAAATAGCAACTGATAACTTCATTACGCGTAATTTCACTGATTAATGCTAAATTGTCCAACAAATTATTTTTGTCTTCAAATTATTGATGAACAAATGAAATACTCGTCACTCATTTCATGTTTTATAACATATAAAGCGCAACAAATTATGACAGAAAATCGTTTACATCTACCGCTTTCAGTTATTGAGAAATTCTATTAACAGTTAGGAATCTGCACTAAATGAAATTTTAATAAATTACTTTCTAAATTATTAATGACTTCATCACAGTCAGATACTTCGTGCAGTTGAGCTACCGATTTGATGGTTTTCCTCATTTTTTTTCCTCAGTTGATAATTGTCGAAATGAAGCTGTAATAGGAAGTTAGAATGTGTGAAATGCCGTATCATATCACCAAGAGATCAGTTCTGCTCGTTAAAAAGATACTTCCGATCAAGCGTAAACAAATCCTTCTACGCTCGTAATGCTGGAAAAAAGAGTTCACTAATTTTGCTATTCAAATTTCTTTCAATCTTTTGCATAAAACATTATTGACCATTTAAAGCATATAAATTTTATAGACTTCATCATGTCTTAAATTTCAAACTAATTTTTAAATTCTTTGCTAGAAATGCGAATTTATTGAAGATATTTTATTTAGATTTTATTTAAGCATCAGAGAGGAATATAAATGATATTTTGAAGAAATTAGGAAGTCAAAGCGAACTTTCATCACTACTAATTAGGAATGTTTAAAGTTTATTTCTTCATCTGAATGAAAAACGTTTTCTTCAGAATAATTTTAAATGGATACTCAAAAAAAAATTAAGCTAAACATTATAAATTAAAAATGAAATCTTGGAGATGTTTAAATGTGATTTCACTACCGGAATTTTGGAGCAAATAAAATTAATTAATCATTAGTTATTCGTAATACATAAATTGATAACCAACGAATTATTGGCATGGAAATAACATAAAGAACTATTAATGCAAATTTAGTACATATCAAGCGCCTATTTTAACTGGTTAATCACTTAATTCAAATATAAACTAACGCGAACAATTCACAGTTGATGAAAAAAGTGAACTTAAATTTTTCTCAGAATCGGTAATTTGCCGTAATGAATAAATGTGATTGGGTGAAGGAATAGAAATAAGTATTCAGGAATGAACGATGAAAATGATAATTAGTACTGCAATACACATATCGATATTCCTTTTTTTGTATATGTATTCCGGAAGAAAAGCTTTCTCCTTTTTTTCTTTCATTCATTTTCCATTTAATCCATCCAAATCACTTCACTAATCTTTCCTCATAACATCATGAATATCTTGCAACTAAAACCACAATTTTTAACTTTTTAGAAATATTCCTACTCAATCATAAATGAATATTAACCATTTGAATAAAAACAAAAATGTTCTATCTATTATTTTTTGTATAAAGTGTTAAAAAATTTTTCTAACAAATTTTTGATGTTTTATGAACATATGGTCTAAAATCACATGAAATGGGAAAAATTTTAAGTGAGGGCTTTCTCATATGAAATTTGAATGGGAAAAAAGATGAACGACTGAAATATAAGTTAAATTTATCAAGTGAGTAGTAGTATTGAGATTCTTTTTTGATTTATTGCTGAACCAAACTGTTCTTCTGTTGATTTCAAATTATTTCTTTGTTTAACATTTTTAGCAAAAATATCTACTACCCTATTCCTTAGTGATAGTTAAGTGGTCACTTAATAATAGAAAAATGAGTTGGGGTTAGATGAAGAGCTACATCAGAAGTTAAAGCACTTGGCCCTATGATGGAAGCTGTAGCGAGGACTTCTTTTACCCATACTTATTAGTAGAACAAGAAATCTGTCAATTTCTTCAGCGATATTGAGAAAAACAGAGAACATGTAGATAACTTTTCCAGAAATTTGTGAATTGGATTTGTGAATTATTCTTTTTCAAATGGTTTATACTGGTAGATTTAGACTTATCTACTTCAGAATTTCTGATTTGCTGGTTTTTTTGTTGAGTTTTTTTTTGGTAAGTTATTAAATGAATGAATGAATCATTTAATGGTGACTTTATGTTTATTAAATATTTTTTGACGCCTACCGTGGCTGTTCATCAATATCCGACAATTAAGCAGTGAGGAACAGTTGTCGTGTGACGTTATATGTTTAAGATATTTCTTTAATATCTTAGTCTCTTTCTATAAGAGAGAGAAGGAGGAAGGAAGAGAAGGGAAAAGAGGAAGTGTAAAGATATTAAGGAGAGGAATGGATAGTGTAGATTGGAGGCGATCAAATTCAGCTTCTTTTTCACTGTTTGTTGCTTTCTACAACTTCGCTTTAATATCTGCAAAATTTAGGCGGAATAGCGTAAGAATGATGAAAGCCACTATTGCTTCTTTACATGGTTGACAACAGGAAATTATTTTGGTTTCAAAAATCACAAAATTTTTGAAAACTTCGTAAATGTTCCGCAGATCCCAGATTCCTTTCCATTTAATTAAATCATTCGTATGTTTCTTGAGGTCCTCTTTTTTTGAATTCATTTGAAAAGGCTAAAATGTCTTTTTTGTTAGAGATAAAGTTAGCAACATGCAATCACAAAGTTATCTTTCACAACAAAAAAGGTTACTAAAAAATTTAATTTTACCTTTGCGATTTGATTTAACATTTAAAATGTGTCTCGCTATCAAACATGTTTTAATTAGAAAGAAGTGCAAATGACTGATAAATAGAAATTGCATGCTTCATAAAAGGATGATAGAATAAAGTAATAGGCAACAGTGTCTAATTATGTTTAATTATAAAGTAAAGCAATTCAACGATTTTTAATTCATTCTTTTCATTCCTTCAATTTTCTTTTTCACAATATTTTGTAGAGAGTGGGTGAGAGAGAGAATGAAAGACAAAACTGCTAAGTCTTGTTTATTGAAAATGAATGCTTTAGAGGAATGTAACTCTTTTTACAACAGATTTTCTTTAAAATTCATCCTTCACAAATCCACACTTTTCCTGTCTCCTTAGGCATAAATCTATTTTATCACATGCCTCAAACTAATTATTCAATCCTTTAACTAATTATTCTCTCAAAAATTCATCTATCATCCAATATTCTTTTCCTTTTAACTTTTGTTTTTATTCTATTCTGGAATGAAAAAATCATTTGTAAACTAATAGTGAAGGCAATTTTTGATATTAGTTTTAAAGAGGATATTATCGTTTGTGTTTTTAGAGAATTGGATCGTAGTTAAAGTTCATAAATCATTTCCAGTCATAGCCAATGTTGATTTAGCCATCATTTGCTTTCGGATTAGATTGATTTTGAATTTAAATGAACGCACCAATAAAATTTTATCATATATAAACTCTTGGACTGGAATAGAACATGCTTTCAAAATTCACTGAATTTTTGATTGATGATAGGATTAAATGATCAAAATGTCATTTGTTCTAAAGACTGACATGACAATAAAGCTGACATTACTGTTCGTAGTTAAGATGGAATATTCAAAAAAAAAAATTTCATTTTTTTCTTTTTGTTGATTTTTGTTTCTTTTTTACTTCACAACCACTTGATGGTAGGAAATTAGATTTTTAAACGGAAATTGTAAGTATCAGAATAAAGCACAGGTAGGTTTATCCGAACCTGTCCCAACGTATCGTCTTTAATAGTTATCTTTCGAAATGAATAATTTTTTTTACAAACCTTTTCTTATCTATCACAATTTAGTTCAAACAGTTTCCGCAAAGTTATAAATTCTTGGTGGAGCATTTTGTAAAAGTTTATTCCATCTGTTTATAATTACTGTGGTATTTGCACGTTATTTTAAGGATGAGAAAGAACGAAATTCAAAGAATGAAACTTCACTTTAGACAGCGTTTTTCTTTTTTCTTTAGTTTAAAATCCAATATTTTGTACTATATTTTTGACAGATAACTTTACAGATAACCATGAATATTCCGTTAGAAATGAAGTTATTTGTTTTTTTTGTGCAGCTGTGCTTTTTTAATTACTTAGTGTTAAGAATAATTAAACAAAACTGTCGGCATATTTTAGCATTAAAATATAAGCAAATATAAATAAATCCACTAACTTTACTTCATGTACGAATTAGAAATGAAAATTTCTGATTTGATGAGTGAAAAAAAAAATTGACAATGAATCATAAGCATTTTGCTTTCTCTTTCACACTTATTCAATAGTTCTTTTCAAAACTTTTGCTTGTTGTTTGGTTGTTTTTTCAAATGATTGTTTCGATTTAATTTTGCATCATTAAATGATTACTCAAAATGCAACCGCCTTTTATCGCTTGCTGTCTCATTTTCTGGTGTGTAATTTCTTTCATAGTGATCAGTTTCAGAATTTCGAATATTCTAATAACAAATTCATTAACATTTAATTAAAGGCATTTTGATGAAAGTGGAAAGATAAATACAAATAAGAAAATGATGTAACAGTTTAATTCGTGTCACATAAATATTTCTGATTTTCATGTGATTATTCTCTTTTCATTCATTCTTCTTTAAAAATGAAAAAAGTTCTGCACGCCGTGTACTATAAAATTGATTCATTGGAGATGTGCAAATATAATTAACGAATTTCTCTCATGTTTTGGAAGATAACGAAAACACTTTTTTTTGCAGAAAATGCATTAGAAACCAAAAATACAGCGCTAATATCAGTTTTAGTTAAGACAAAGCTTGCAAAAAATATTGTAATCTGAATACTGTATGAATATTTTCCATATCAGGAGAGGATAATTTAATCAACCAAGATTATGTATTATTATTATTATGTTCATTTTTCTCTTATAAATTCCATTCCTTTCTCTCACTCTGCTGCATGTGCCTCTCACTATCAGCGGTTAACCCTTAAAAATCAGTCAACTATGAACTATAATATAAGTTGCTTATATGTTAGGTTACATTCCTGAAATAGATTTAACAAACGTCATTGGAGGAATTGAAATTAGTAAAATACGAAAACATTTTTATAAAAAGATTTCAAGATACTCATGATGAAGTATTGCCATCATTTGACAATATGTAAATTTCAATTCCTGTTGCAGTGTTATGCGAATGCTGGAAAATACTTGTTACTGTAGCAGTGCAGGTGTGACGGTACAGTTGTACAATCGAGCTCAGTCAAGAAGCATCAACAGTTAATATGTTTTGCGTCCAACTCTATTATGCACCAAACAATTCATCAATTACTTTTCTTATCGTTTATTATGCCATGATACTATTCATCGCTCAACAAAGTTTGTCATTTGCAATAGTTTCGGATAAAATTTCAGTAGGAAGAATGAGAATTTCATGACAAAAACAAAAAAAAAGATCCCATGAATTTTGAATGATGATTTGTGATGATAACATGAGTTTTTTAATCGTTAAGAATAAAAATATCCGCACAAATCACCTATTTTTTCAAAAATTTTACCAACAACTTCTCACTTCAGAGTTTGGACATTTTGATTATTCCTTTAAACTAACAAACTTTGAATCCAATCTCATTTCATCACAATATTTTGGGAAAGTCTTTCAAATTTTTCACTATGGATTTTTTAAATAATATAGTTTAATAGTAGCTTTTTTTAATTGTTTTAAATAGATCTTTTAATATGCCTCATTGATTTTATCATGCGAAACTTTACAAATGCACTAATAGCATAATGGCTAATATGGATATAGAATCTCCTTCATAGAGCAAAGGAAGTGTTTCTCATTTATAGCTTGTCATTACAAGGAATCAGTAGACAGTATTGACATGAAACCAAAGCTAATCACCGTTAGCAATCCAGGAATGCAATGAAGTAGAACGATAAAGAAATGAAGCACATCATGTAGGCATTCTAGGATTAAGACTATTTCACCTTCTTAACCGTTTCCATTCTTTAAATCCCCTCGCTATTGATATTTCTTAAACAATGCACTTTCTCGGACTACAGAAGTATATGTGTGTGTGATGGCTCGAGTTCATCGACCGATTCGTAGCTGACCTCTTGATTGGTAGAATAAACTTTTGGCACTTTCGAAATGATTACATGCCTAATTATGTAGCAAACACCTTTAAGGGAGTCAAAAAAAACGCCTTAAAATGCTATCTAACGATATTTACCATTTTAGCATTCCGCCAGTTTAGATGCTAATGTGTCTCACTAAATGATAATGACAACTTTGCTATTAAATTCAAATCTCTCCCGCTCTCATACTTTGATACCATCAATTTAGCACATTAAAACATCCCAACAAATGATTGTAAATGAATGCAGTCACGAAAAAAAAATCATATATAAGAAAGAACAATTGAATAAAGAAGTATGCGAATTAAATCAGAATAACAATTCAATTATCCAGTTGTTAATTAAGGATTGGCGATATGTTCGGATGAAGAAGAACGTTTAATGGTGGATGTATTTCGAGGATATAATTCTCTAATTCAACCAGTTCGTAATTTAAATGAAACCCCGATCATTGTTAAAATTGCTTTACAACTTGTCCTACTCATTAATGTTGTTCGTTTTTCTATTTTGAAATTTCCTTAAGCGATGTTCCTTTTTTCAATTTTTTTAAAACAAAATTATTTATCAATAGCACGAGTAGTGCAGCTGATTAAAGTTTTCTCGAAAAAACTGATGCTATTTGTTCTACTATGTATCTGCTAATGTTATCACTTAATATGAAATTCGATTATATCTCACTAATAATGAATGTTTCACCGATTCAAATCTTTTAATATTCCTCATTCAGGATGAAAAAGATCAGGTTATGCACACAAATGTGTGGCTTACTTTGGTTAGTCACCATTCTTTATAATACATCATTTTCAGTCGTGTTTGAAGTCAGTCAAAATATTTGATCGTAAACTGATCAGAATTTTTGATTTAAATTAGTAATAATTTTTTTCCAGTCATTTAAAAGAAAGGAAATTTCTATTTAATTAAAAATTGTGGCAGAACATAAAACTGATAAATTCATAGCATCATTTAAAGGCGAATGCATTTTTTCATTCGATCGGAAGTTTTAGAAATGGCATGATTTTCAAATGCGTTGGAATCCGGTAGATTATGGTGAAATTCAAAATATTCGAGTTGCACCGGACAAAGTTTGGCTACCAGATATCGTCTTATTCAATAAGTAAGCTATAGGGGACAGTTATTAAGTAATTCTTGAAATTTTTTTTGTAAGAAATGTTAGATTCGCATAGTCACTCTCAAGACAAAAATACTCTCTAAACTAAGAGATTAAAGTGACGTTGACTTACTGTCTCAAGCTTGAAACCTTTATACATCGCATTACTAAGTGGCTAAGTGGATCTGCAGAAGTAAAGTGTAAACTTTGATTAAAAGTGATGGTGAATCACTATTATTGTTTTTATAACTTAATTGATAGAATTAAAGTATGAGATTAATATTATAGCGCTGATGGAAACTATGAGGTATCATTTATGTGTAATGTTGTGATCAATTACAAAGGCGAAATGCTGTGGGTACCACCGGCGATCTACAAAAGTTCCTGCATCATTGATGTTGAATTCTTTCCTTTCGATGAACAAACATGTCATTTGATTTTTGGCTCATGGACAGTAAGCTTTTTTGCACGTACTAGCTCTAAAATTGTTTTCTTTCTAGTCGTTTTTTATCCTAAATTTTTCATAAAAGAAAATTAAGAATGGCTAAAAACTTTTGATTGTATGTGAAAAACTTGCATTTGCAGTACAATGAAAATGAGATAAAACTTGAATTCGAGCAAGCAGAGTGGGTCGATTTATCGGAATATGCACCAAGCTCAATTTGGGATGTTATGGACGCACCTGCCGCTTTAGTCAATAAACGTTCACGTATCGAATTTCAAGTTAGGATAAGGTAAAGTATAACTCGGAATAAAATATAATAAGGTAACACAAATCATGGTAATTCAACGTGCATCCTTTGTTTTGCTGTTTATTATACATGTGCTTCAAGTTATTTATTTTAATATTTGTTTCATTACTCATTATTTGCTCTTATTTTATTTATACAGTTGTACTAAGCTCTTTTCAACAAAAAATTGCTTTACATAAGTTAGTGCAGCTGATGAACGTATCAATTTAACACATAAATTAAATTCCTGTTCTCAAGGAATGCACAAAATTTAGTTGCTAATGAATTTGTTCTGTATTATTTGATATTTTTATCAAAATAATGAAGCGCAACCAATTATCAGTCCCTTCTCAAATGTACATTTTAATTTTAGATTTTCTGGAGGAGACCAAATTATTTTACTTCATTTAAACATATTCAGAACATTTTTGAAATTTATTTAAAGCCATTTTCCAAACAAATTTGGTTAAGATATCTGACTTAACCAAATTTATTGGAAAACAATTACATGGCTGAAGAACTATCAAATTCAAAAACAACTGGTCAACCAATGTCCTTTATTCACTCTCACTGGAACTATCTCAATAATTTTAAGGTTTAATAAATCAAACAAATTTTTGCAAGTTTTCATTATATTACAAAATTTCTAATATATCTTTTTTTCAGGAGGAAAACTTTATTTTATACCGTCGTGCTAATCATTCCAACCGTATTAATGGCATTTCTAAGTATGGCCGTGTTTTTCCTTCCCACTGACTCAGGTTTTCCATTTACATATTTCCGATTAAAATTCTGTTTTACATGAGAAATTCATTTTTGCTTATAAAACCTGGTTTTTTTAATTTATGTCATATTTCAGGCGAGAAAATGACACTCACCATATCAGTATTACTGTCAATAGTTGTTTTCCTGTTGCTTGTCTCCAAAATTCTACCGCCAACCTCGTCCACAATCCCACTGATGGCCAAATATTTACTGCTCACTTTCGTGCTCAACGTTATTACTATACTCGTTACTGTTATTATAATTAACGTTTATTTTCGTGGCCCAACTACTCATCGCATGCCCAAATGGGTACGAACAGTCTTCTTGCAGGTGAATACATCGCAGTACTGCTTTTATTGACTGGTCCAATTTTTTGAATTAGTTTTAATTTCCTGAACTATTTGTGCAACTGTTCCAAATTTTTCATTTTACAGTCTGTTACAGAAGGTATTATAAAAGTTACCAAATGTTATGTTAAAAATAAAAAAAAAACTGTTCTGTAAATCATTCTGAAATAATATCCTTCTTTTGTTTATATTTTTGCATTTGTTTTTTGGCAACCATAACTTTGGTAATTAAAAAATGTTTTTGCTTCTTTTTGTCAACAGGATAATGAACTATCAGAATTTATTAAAACTACGGAATTTATTTATTGAAATTTTAAATGTTCCGAATTGAATTACATTATAATTCACATTGTTGTGAATTGCTGAAAAAAAGAATTGATTTGTTAATACTGAACATGAAAGTAGCCAATCAATGAGTAACATGAAAGTAGCCAATCAATGAGTAATTATAATTTATTGATCATTTTAGATAATGCCTAAATTATTGTGTATGCAAAGACCAAAACCATTATTGCGTAACTTTACCATGAAAAATGGACATTCAGTTACTGCTGCATTTCCCAGTATCAATGAATTGAAATTCAATCCATCCATACATCATCCGTTATGTCCATCGGCTGATACTGATACTAGGTATGAATCAATTATTTAATATTAGTGTAGAAAATGCATTTTAAAGAAGATCGTTTTATAAATCTCAAATTTAAACCTTATCAACAATTCATTACTACGTTTGACAAAACGTTTTACACTTTAGCATGTTTGTATCTTGTTCAGACAACCTCCAGCAATAGAATTAACTCATGTGGATAGTATGGAGCAATTGGAAAGGGATCCATCCACAAGTGCTTACTATCCGCTTAGTCCAGACGCTTTACGTGCAATTGACGCCATCGAATATATAACTAATCATTTGAAGCAGGATGAGGAATATAAAATGGTTACATTTTACTAATTCATCATTGAAAATTACACTCTAATAAATGTTCGCTGATAGGGAAAATGGCCATCGATGATGAGTGACTGATCACAATGTTCTAGAATGTAATGTAAAATAAATTCTTAAGGTAATGAAATTTGCGCTGATGGTATAATCATCTCTGACACAGCCATAAATGCTATCTACAAGAGAAAAAGGGAAATTTCTATTAGATCTAGAAAAATTGGCTCTTTTTAATTATTACGTAGTACCGATTAAAACCTAATTATAGTTTCGCGATGATTGGAAATATGTGGCAATGATTATCGATAGATTATTGTTATATGTTTTCTTCGGTATTACAGTCGGTGGTACTTGTGGTATATTGTTCTCTGCGCCTTATGTCTTTCAAGGTGTTGATCAACGAGCTGAACTACAGCGTCTCATTCATTTGTACAAAAACGGTGGCGAAATTTAAAAATATTTGGCTTCGTTATAAGGCCGCTGTACCGTACCAATTGCTAAGCTTTATAGAATACTGTTATCTCAGAAAAATATTTCCAAAAGTCAGTAGATGTAAATCAGAATTGATATGTTTTCCGGCGTTTTATTCGTATTTATATTGTTCAAAGCGCTTAATATAAGTTAAGGAATTTCTCATCAAACATTATCTGAAGTGGATTTTTGGTATTTTTCAGTACTGTTCCGAATTATATAATGGAAATTTCTTTTTACTCATTGATTGATTGAATCGAGTTTGACTGAATCACAGGACAGTTATTTTTTTCTTAAGGATAATTTTAACCTTTTATAGGAATAACTCTAAGAAAATTTTGTAGCACAGTCTGTGCTCTAATTTTTTGATCCAAATAAATAGGAAAAGAAGGCGCGGCAAAATTTTAATTCCATTGTTATTCTATTCATGTTGTTAGAAATTGTAACACTAACAATGTTTGTCAAAAAATAGGTAGTCAGCTGAAGAAATTTAAAGATCCCAGAGTTCGATTTATATAATTTGAATTACTAAAAAACATAAAATTAATAGGTATGGAGGTCATTCTACTCATTCCATTTTTCAACATTAAATATTAATAATATACGTAAAAAAAAATACTTGCTGAAGCTAGCCAATAATAATTCATGGCATCAGGCATCTCGAAATATTAATGCCTACTGTAGCCGGTGAGTGGAAAAGATTGGGACCAGAAATATTGAAATCACACTGTAAACTTATCTAAATCGATGTTGCAACTTCAAAAAATTTTTTTCGCTTCAATTTATAGAAGAATTTTGATCAGAACGTTTAAAATTAAACTTGGAAACATTTACTGTGTCGGTAGACAAAAGTCATGAACATCTATCTTACAGCAGAATGATAAGAAAAGATATAATCAACTTCGATGCCTATAGAAAACATAGTAATCTATTCAAATTGTACGATATTAATCATATAAAATGATCAATCTCTTTTTGAGTTTAGTGTTTCCATCAGAATTTATTCGATGTCAGTTTCTTAATTGAAGAAATCTACTGAATGACAGCAACTAAGGAAAACTTATTCTGATGATCGAGGTGGAAATGTGTGAAAGGCATGAACAGTTACAGGGGTAGAGTTCATAACTTGATAAACTTATTCGAAAATAATTTAAAAATACAATTATTCTATCAAGGATGGTAATATCATTAACCTAATTGAATTAGAGCAAGTACTGATTTCGACGTTATGTTGATAAAAGCTGTGTGTGTTGTCCAATTAATTTATTGCTCAAGAATTAGCAATGATGAGTGATAAGTGATAAATACTACACTGGATATGAAGACCAAGATATCACTTATCACACGGACTGATTAGTAGTAGCATTGAAAGGACTATGCTTCACTTGTACCCATTTCTACATAGCACAAGAAAATCCAAAACAGCTGGTCCAACCATCGCTGAATCCCTCCCACCAAAGCCGGCTGTTGCTTTTTCCATCTTCACATGTAAATTCCCGAGTAATTCAGCACCCTTTGCGGTCTTCAATACACACGGCACGCAATCACCGACATGAAGCGGTTTGAATGGACCAGCACCGCCCATCACTTCTTTGTATGGTATCCATTTGTACTCGAAGCCAAGCTGCAATTGAGTAAATCAAATATATATCCATATTCATACTTTTTCAAGTCTAATTTATTTCTCTGTCCCAACTATATCCACTGGCAAATCTCCTCTAAGATTCATGTATTAGTTATAATTTCATGTTCATATTCATAGCTCTAACATTTTCGGGCTGCGGAATAACGATCATTTGTATAGATCCAAGTTCTGCACCCGAATTTTCCTGGCCATTCCAACCGAAATTTGCTAATGTTCTTCCACTCGAATCCGGATAAGCTC
The DNA here is from genome assembly GCA_900537255.1 of Acanthocheilonema viteae. NCBI lineage: Eukaryota > Metazoa > Nematoda > Chromadorea > Rhabditida > Onchocercidae > Acanthocheilonema > Acanthocheilonema viteae. Next base: position 33,762 of record UPTC01000263.1, on the reverse strand, counting down.
GTCCGAAAACCGGTTCGCCATGCTTATACCATAATGCTACATAACTGTATGTTTCTGAGCCATCATCGTTTTTTAATTTACGGCCACCTCCCTAAATAATAATGAATAAATTCTAATTATAAAAATTCGCGGAAGAGAAAATGGAGGAAGAACGAATAAATAGAGATGTTGCCTTTTTTAACTTACAGGAATCGGATTCTTTGCCGCCGGAAATGGATCACGGTATTTGAGATCAATCCAGGTATCTTCATAAATCCTAATACCAGTTGGCGGAGTTTTGATATTTCGAAAGAGGACCAGCAAATTCTGTGCAGTACATATGTTTTCAACAAAATTTATCGGACGAACAACGAGATGTGGTGAAATAATTTACGATAACACAAATTATTTGCGTATTCATCTCTTTTTCGTTTCTAACATTCAAAGATCATTGGAAGTTGACCTGAATATATTCTATTATAATTTGTATGAGTAGTACAAATTTCACATATATCTACAATGTTACCTGAATTTCACCACCTGCGAGTATTTCATTTTTACCCTTGTAACCAACATTGGCGACGTCTTTGCTCATGTCGATATAACCAAGTAAGGTATTCCCGTCCTTAGTTGTCATCAACACCGGAGTTGACTGACCGCAGCGCACCAACTGTAGCAACTGATCGTTCTCGCGATCTTTGTATGGACGCCATTCATACCAAAAACCACTTTTTTTGAATTGTTCGACCGGATCCTGTTCGCTACATGTTAGAATTTGGATTTGCCCACCCAAATCACGAGCACCTGTTAGTTCTACCTGTGAAATTTAATTTCAGTTTAAAACATTTTCTTAAGAAAGCAAAAATTGAAGGTATCATTACGAGTATGAATTAAATTAATGCCTATTTAAATATTCTTGAAATTAAAATAAAAGTAAACATAAAATGAAAACGAACGAAACGAGATGAAATGAACAAAGTAAACTATATGGCTGATCGTTGGATATCACTTGCTACCCATATCATCATTTTTTTCACGAAGTAATCGATTTCGTGAAAAGCTCGGAAAAGTCTAAACCTTATTGACTTCTTCTCTTAATTCCCAGAGATGAAGTATGAAGTATTATACAACCTTGTTGTACGGAAATGAACATTCTACATTTCCGTTATTGTTCCAGGCTCGCCCATGGATTGGCTTTCCAAACTTATACCACAGTGCAACGTACATATTCTGTTGACCCTTCACCCTAACAGGGTTATCCGGAAAGGGTGAACCAATTGTATTGTACGCCCAAGTATCCTCAAATTCCTTCGTCATCCCTCCAGTAGTTAAAAGACCGAGCGTAGTTAAACCGCTGTACGAGTATTCTGATATAAACAATGAATACCAATGCATCATAGTTTTTGTTTTTATAAATAAATGAATTGACTTGCAGTTCTGCAATTAACATTTTGCATTATAATGCATGATGCAATCACGAATGCATATTCTAAAGCGGTCGCATTGCATTTATCGCTTCCAACTTTGGTTGGAGCACTTATGTGATACTGCAAATTGTAATCGTCTGCAATAACTTTAACAATTATTTCCCGCAGTTGTTGGTTGTACAACAGCGAAGAAAGTTGATGTGAAGGGGGAATAGTCCAGCAAAATGGTCCATTAGCAAATTTTTCAACAATGTTATCAAGCAGTATGCGAGAATTGGGCCGGCAATTTGACCACTGCAATAATCTGAAATGAAATGTATATAAAATTTAATATTACGAAGAACGGAAAGAAAAAAGTGATAGAAAAAAATGACAACAGCGAATGGAGTAACGGCAGGAATTTAATATATCGAGAATGACTGATGGATTACGACATTATTTTTACAACGTTAAAATTGTCAGAGAAATAATGGAAGATGATCGGAAATCACCAATGCAGCATATCATTCATTAAAGTAATGTTATCCAAATAAACCTATGTCACCAAGTGATTTTTTTAGTCCAACTATTAATTCACAGTTGTGACAGCATTCATTGGCGTTCTGAAAGTAGTAGCTTAAAAACTGTGTAAAATTTATAAGTTGGTTACATACATCAATTAAATTTCATAGATGAACAGCTTACAGTGTGTTAGTTCTTATAATACATTGCATTATCTCGTGTTACGAATATTTCCATAGTTTTTCAATACCTTCTGAAAAGATATGTCGGATGAATATTTGACAAAAAAGATATGCTAAGGCGATAAAATATTTGACAGCACACAAGTTCAATTTGATGGATTTTATCCTTTTTACTTGTACAATCATGTGTAGTAATTAACTGATTTCAGTTTCGAAATAAAGTAATAATAATTCCCTAGAAAATGTGTGAAAATCTAACTGGTTCAAATTTAAAATTAAAATTTGAAATACCGAAAAAAGATTTGTTTTATTCAGTGGCAATCTAAAAAAATATTGTAAAAGATGTTATACATGAGCACTATTTATTGAAATATCTAATTCAAATAGCATCAGTTAATTCTACAACATTTATGTCTGCAAAATTTATGAAATTATATACTCTTACTGAAATCATAAAAGATAGGTAAACTTTCAAAATACATAGGCAGCTAAGGAAAATCTTCGGATTCAAAATCTCAATGATTCCATTCAGTTTCTTTATAGCAAATATCACTATACATTGATCACCTTGTTTAGCAATGAATTTGATAGGTATGCATGCGTTGGATTGTTCAGAGAGATGGAGCGGAAGAATGATTGATTTGTTCAAGCGATTGCCGTAATCAATCCCTTCTAAATGATCATTTGATCATTATGAATATCTCAGAATGTGCTTTCTTAGGCAAAAAGTTAAAATTATTCTCAACAATTGTAAAATTTAAGTTTGATTCCAAATTTAGTAATTTTAGCAAAGCAATAGAGATTTCAATCTTTGTCAAACTTTAATAGGAAATTCGAAAGTTTAAAGTTGGAAGGATAAACATGGAATGCAAATGTGTGCGGAGTATATCGGTTATTAATAAATTTATTCAGTTATATTTGCATCATAAACAATGTTTTTCAATTGATGTCATCATTGTTCATATAATCATCCAAAACACATTTCTATTTCAAATTTAATGGAATAGAATAAACCATTCCATCACATCATTTCAACTGACTTCAATCGTTGTTGAAAGGAAGAATTATCGGTTCACTGAACATTTCTTCCCAACCGAAATTCAATTTCAATATCTTCCTTGGCACTTGCCGTTTGCTGCACTGTTATTTAATAGTTATCATTTCTTCGGAATTCCTATTTCTGTAAAAAGTTCCGGAGCATTGGAATAGCTATCACAAGCAACTTCACATCGTACTTCAAATGATGCATTTTTGCTAAAAAGATAATAGGAATGCCCAATAGGAATGTTCGATTAGACATTCCATTCCAACGATATTATTTAAGCGCTCTTTATACTTCGGGTCACGCTTTTATGACGTCAAAGTGAGTTACACTTCAATTCCTCTTTGATAGCAAATGTCGTGAAAATTTTTGATATTGGTTTGTTGTTTCACAGACGATTATTATTATGAAGGTTTGTTCTTTATGGTTGATTGGTGGTAATATTATATGACAATTGCATTGCTAACAGAGGAAGAGGAAGATTTCTTGATGATGACTGAAGTAACCGTTTTGAATTTTTGATGGGGAGTAGTAAGAATTTGGTTGAGTCCGAAATTTAGGAGAATATAATTGATGTGACCGTTTGTGCCTGACTGATTGTGGCACTGAGACTGACCTCTTCGAGTAATAAGGCACACTATATATAAACGGTGCTCGGTAAGCATTTGATGTAGTAGACAGTTTAATACTTAAAGAAATGAATTAAAAAGTTCATTCGATGTATGGACAAAGATCATGTAATGATTTGATGAATGAAACTAACTGGAACAAAAAATTGTCTGAGCATATAACAGATAAAGCTAATGGTAAATCAACGATCAGCTTCGTTTTGAAGATGAAGCTGATGGTACGAAAGCATCGCTTATGAACGGAATTATTAAACAAAGCATATTCTATCATTTCACCAATGTTATACAAACTGTTTCTATAATAAGGTTTCAAATGCAAAGATGATTGGTTTGGGAGAACTTTGCTGTTATGTGACACGGTTGAATTTGCTGGTGAAGATTTTATCTTTAGGAGAGATATCCTTTGGATCGACGCTGTACGATTAATTGTGCTTCCTTGAGATGAGAGTTGATCGTTCTATTAGATCAAGATCTAATGAATTAGGCTTAGATTCATTCTTCGGGTCTTGGTCTAGAATGTTTGTTCCGGACACTGTCGATTTTGATATAGTGAGAAACTATGCTAGCTGATGCAGTTTACTGAGTCGGATAGATACTTGGCAACAATGCTGATAACGCAGAAGTTGACTGCGGACAGTGCTACCAGAGGTAATAATAATGATCGAGTACTGAATACGCGGTTTTATATAACCATTTTAGACATCAAAGATCGAAGTGAATAACAATGTTCATATTCGACAGAAACATGATATTCTTAAGATAGTGCTGACTAATTTATTCAAATATATTCACACTTTGAGGTAAATAATATAAAACGTAATTATAGTTCATGGGAAAATTTATGGTCAAATGAAGCACTATGAGATACAATGCTACGGTAAATTAGGTTAGATATTATATGCGTTTCAATTATTAGAGTAAACAGTACAATTTTATAAACATAACTATAATTCTTATGAAATTTATTGGTAAAGTGATATGTTCTTATACATATCGTTTAACTGTCAGAATAAATTTTTATATTTTACTGAGGAATATTTTTCATGAATTTAATTTAATAATTTTGTATCATGGATTAGTTTCGGATTTCTGACACCAATCACAACAACGTAAAAAAAGCTTGCACAACAACATCTGTCAGAGAACTAAATAATTCATGACAAGTTCGTTGGAATAATTGAAGTATTTTTATATCGTAGAAACCGGTACTAACAGTGACTATTTCTCAATAGGTCAGATTGGAATGGTCGAATTTAAGGGAAGAAATTATCTCTCCAAACCGGCAAATGGAGATGACCTATGACTGGATATTCAGGCCGGATATTTCTGCACTTATCTTGAATTTGATATCGATCATTTTTCTGATGAGGACCGACCATATCATTCTCTTCAAACTTGGCCTTTGCTACTGGAAGTAGTGATGGAAAAGTAAGGAGAGGAGGGAAAGATCGTGTGTATTTGTGAATAAGTGACCGAAGAGATGTTACATGGTAATTTATTTCGCTGACCTTTTGCATTGTCAATATCTCTAAATCGATTATAAATCCGTTTATGCTGTTGTTTGAGGACTAATTAATTTATTGAAGTCAATAAGAGGACTCAGAAGAGGAGTGTACAGATGGGATAAATAAGAGTGGCGAGAGTATGGCGTTACAGCTTGGGAAAGGACTCTCGAGGAAGACAGGGAAAACTAGAGGTGGAGTCTCAGAAACATAGTTCAGGTTTCTATTCGTTGCTGACTTGAGCGAATGGAGGAGATGGGTAGCGAGGGAAGGGAGGGGGAGGAAATCTAAGATTTGACTTCGGTACACTGTACTGACTCGAGAAAAGTATGAGTAAGGATAGAATTAGTGCGGACGGTCTGCGGTCACCGTGATTGTCTGTTAAGGAAAAAAAGTTGAAGCTATTTCAACAGCTGAGCTACGTATACCTTTAAATCTCCATTATATGAAATTCTACTTGTCCAATATTATTTGATTTCTTTGGAAGAAAATATCGGGAATGAAAGGCAGAGGACGAGGAAGAGCTAAGAATATTTCACTTGAAAGCGAAGCGAGCACAAGTTCCACAGGTTTGCATCCATTTCGTAATCCCTACCTGATAATATTTCTGTTAATCGCATTATGACGTTTATCTGTTCTGTATTAACAGTCAGTTAGCCAAAAATAATATCCACCATAAATACAAATAAATAAAAATAAGCACTGTCGGGTAACCCATATACTGTACCTTTACTTGCTCTCACTGCATTTAAGTGTAGTTTGTAGAATTCTTGCACATTTAGGAGCCTTCATGACGTTTGTTTATCTTTTATTCATTTATTGATTTGTATTAGTCAGTATATTTACATAATCTGCTAGTAAATTGAATTATCTTTTTTCTAGTGGGAAGAGGACGTGGACGTGGTAGACAGTTGAAGTCTGGTACTGTCAGCGATAAATCCGCTGACAAAAAGGTATTTCTTGATTTTATTTTCCAGTTACATATAGATAAATTTGGAGTTTTTTTTTCTATTATATAAACCTATATAAAGTAATGAATAAAAAGTTTAGCATGAACAAATCGGAGAATTGGCGTGTAGACCGAACCGTGGAGAATTAGGTAAGCGTATTGAGCTGATGGTCAACTTCAAGCTCTTGGGAGTACCTGCTTCTCTACAAATTTATTGCTACCATGTGGATATTCTGAAAGTAACTGTGAAAGACAAACTTGTAGTGGAAAACAGGTTTTAATTTGATTTTATGTTAAATTTATTTTTCACTTATTGGAACAGCTCGTTATATCGTGTTTTTCTACTTATATTGATTACTATATTTTTTATATTTTGTTGAAAAGATTACTTCAATCAACCCCTCATATTCACTTTTGCTAAAATACGCCAACCAAATTTTCTCTTCATTCAAAAATTTAAAGACTATTATTCTGAAGTGGACGCTAATGCATCTTTGCTCTTTTCATCGGATTGGCTTTTGTAAATTGTTTGAAATGATAGCAGTAAGTGGATTGTAGAATTGTACGCGTCACTGTTGGCATATGTCTTCTTCAAATTTCATATTTTCTTAATTCTAATCTCTACAAAGTGGAAAAGCCTGAGATGTTACAGATTACGAAGTTTTTTTCCAGAGATACTTGTCGCGAAATATTTTGGAAAATCATTTCAAATAACAAAGAAATATTTGGCACAGGATATTCTCTGGCGTATGATGATTGCCATACGCTCTATTCTCTTAACAAACTAAAGATTGAGAAATCAACATTGGAACTTCAATTATTCATTGAACCAAAACCGGGTTTGAAAGTGTGTATTCTGAATTTATTAATTTTTAGAACTCTGGAAATTGGTGAATTTTCTTTAACTGTGAGCATCAGAAATAAAAAGTGATGACTTTGTTTTGTGATTTCATAATCTTCCTACAAAGCTTGATATAGTTGCATGCAGATGTTATGTTGATCCTTGCAACTAATTCAGAGTTTCTTTTTTTATCCTCTTGATATTCATTGCTTTAAAAATTCGTCACTTTTCAGCCACCTAATGTATCGTTCCTGGTTTGCATATCACTCGCTAATTACTTTACTGTCAATACCGATGAGCAGTTACCAAATTTCCGGGCAAGTATGCAGTTTTTAGATTGTTTGCTTACACAACGAGTGCGCTGCCCATATATGTAAGTGCACTAGTATTTGTTATATTTACTTAAACACAGGGGCCCGGTGATAACGTAGTCTCTGCAAAAAAAAGAATTTTAAGTACTTTTAAAATTCTAATAAATTTTTATTTCAGCTAATATATTTTTTGTATATAACTTATTTTGCAATAAAAACTATAACTTCTTTATTCCATGCAATTAGTTTATGGAAATTCAGGGCTATGGCTTCGAGTTTTTATGCATTTGATCAATATATGTATATGAAGCCATGTAAAAGCACTCCCCATAGCATGCTAAATGTGGGTCCTGGAATGGAGGCATGGACAGGACTATATAGTGCTGTAAAACGCTGTGAAAAAGGACTCATGCTAAATGTAGACGGTTAGTAAGTTTTTATATATTTTAGACAAATAAGTGAGTATCAGCATTATGTTGAGCATTTAAAATACTTATAGGGCATGCTTTAGTTGGACAACTAATTTTTAAACAACTGTTCAACGGAATTGCTGGTGCTTGTATTCTATGCAGTAAGCCGAACGATTTTTTTGCAGTCATGGTTTCGGAATCATTTTCATCAGCTTCTTAATAATACATTGAATAATTATGTACTGATCATTGCAGTATCTACAAAAGTATTTTATAAAGTCGACATGTGGTTGATTGACTTCTATTTGGCAGTCTTAAATGAATTTGTGGGTCGAAGAAAGCCGTACGATATCGATATTATAACAAGCGAAACATTTGCATTGTCTGTTAATCAAAGGCAGCAGCTGAAAGATGCAATGAAAGATGGGTGTTGGCTTCATTTGATTATTTGTTTTTACGTTGTAGATATTTTAACGAAAATTTAATAGGGACTGTGCACTTGTCCATTGAAGATCCATATGTGAGATTTATGCTACAGAGTTCTTGTTGTTAGTTGCGGTCAACCAACATGCTCCGACCATCATTACCAATCAGATTACAGTCCATTTTTTTCTGGATATAAATAGAAGTTTGATTCGTATTAATAGTTTTTCTGGAAATTCACTGAAAAGTTATTTTGGTGCTACACTTAGATTCATGGAGGATAAGTATCAGGGCTATATCATTAATTTTTGCAAAATACTTTAATTTCTAGTTATTTTATTCAAAATGTTGTCTTTAAGAAGTCGCTAAATCAAGAAGTTTTTAGGTTTAATGCTTAAATTGACATATGATAACAGACATGTCAAATTTATTGATGTTGGACAACCTGCACGAATACAAAGGTTGATTTATTTTGATTTAGCTATGCATCCTTCCTTTGTTCTTCCATATTTTTATGATTACTACTTACTACTCTTGGATTGAGTTTTAGATTTCAAATGATGCGAAGCGATGATTATGTTGAGGAATTGACTATCGAGGAGTATTTCATTCGTTATAAAAGTAGTTTTCTAATTTGTAAAACTTTGTGTGTAAGTAGAACAAGTTTTAATCTGTATTTCTGAAGTTTTATTTTTCTCTTATTTACTCTTATTTTTTTCATATTTATTTTGTCAATTATCTCAGATCTTGCCATTTAGATATACGCTTGAAATTTCCGTACCTTCCAGTTTTACACTGTGGAACACTAACAAGGAAGGATTACTTTCCGATGGAACTTCTGCGGTTATCTGACAAAGTACAGCGTGTAAAAAAACGTCTGACTCCGTTTCAGGTCGCAAAATTGATCAGAGTAAGTATACAGAAATGCTTCAGTTGTGCTTCTCAATTTAAGACGATTTAAGTGAAAGAAATTTTTCACTTAAAAAGAAATTTTCCCTTCACCATAGCACAAATTATAGTATCATAAGAAGCCGGCTCAAAAGATTTATAGTTGTTGCTTTTATTCAGTAATTTTCCAATAGATAAAATTGCTTGTCCAGTTTTGTTGGAATTCGTAATCATATACTGTATATTCTTGGATTTCTTTTTTATTTAAGGGTACGGCACTGAGTCCTTTGGAGAGATTCAGAAAAATTGATTGGTTTCTAAAAGGAATGAGAATATCCACCGATGATGAGTTCCTTGAGCAGTTTGGAATCACTTTCCCATCAGTCAAAAATGGGATCCCTGAATCAATAAAAATTCTTGGACGAATTTTGCCGTCACCTGCGATCAAATTTAAGGTAATAATTTGCTTGGTTATTTTTGATAACGGAACACATCATAGCTGTTTACAATTTTTTTATTGCTTCCTTTTCTTATGGATATTCCCGTTTGTAGGAGGATTTTTTCCAATGGATATTCCCGTTTGTAGGAGGATTCTTTCTCTATTTGATTTGATTGATATTTAAGTAAATAAAAGAGGCTTACTAGAAATTAAATAAAATTTTTTTGCGAGAAACTTATATTTTATCAAAATTAGTTAAAACTCCTATAAAAATTTGTATATGCTTGTAAATTGTTTGACGGAAATTTTCAGACAATTGAATTACCAGCAATGAATGGTTCTTGGGATTTAAAAGATGGTTTCTTTGAAACCTCTAATGATGTTCACTTCGCTGTTGTATTCGTTGATCAAGCTATTAATATACAGAACTTTCGGTATTCGATTTTCATTCAGAATTGGGTCATGTATTCAGCAAATAAGTGGCGTGAAGGAATGTTTATGAATTATATAAAATTGCAGAGAACCATTCAATACTTTAATTGGCACCTGCAAATTCTTTGGTATGAAATTTGTAAAGGAAAATTTTGGAGCCGATACTGTTGAGATATATAATTGGAATACGTGCGAAGAAGAAGCTGATGTTTACGTACGTAGTTTTAAAAAAGTGTGTAACGAAATAGGGAAAGAAAAGCTGAAGCCACTGATGATCTTCATCACTCCGGTGAAGAACGATGACATATATGGTATGTTGAAAATTTTGGTAAAAATGTATGGTGGCGACACAATTTGATATTGATGCAACACATAATCTCTTTGCAGGACGAATAAAAGTGACATGTGATAAAGAGGAGGGTGTAGCGTGTCAAGTAATTCTTACCGAAACATTTCTCAAAATGCGTGGAAATCCAAGGCGTAATACTGTATCTCACAATGTTTGTTTGAAAATAAACGTCAAGTTGGATGGCATTAACAGTGAAGTGGCGCGAAACCAGAATTAGTAATTTCGATATTCTGTACTTTAGATATTTAGCTATGAAGATTGAATATAGGGGGTACATACTGCTTGATTTTCTCAATGCGACTGTGGTTTATAAGGTTTTAATTTGTACAAGATAATTATTGTGAAAAAAGATTGGTAACAGCTGAAAGAAATTTTATCAACTCAACCATAGATGTAGAAATATAAAAGTAATATGTATCATTTTATTTTTGACGTATAAAAAATATAGGAGTTCACTATTTTTTCATAAATGAAAAATTATTTTAAAAATCATTCAAGATATTCTTTCAGCTGGAAAAAATTTATTGATAGAGAAGCCCCAACTCTATTTATGGGTATTGATGTCACGCATCCACCTTCAGGTGATTCTTCAACTCCATCAATTGCTGCTATTATTGGATCACTAAATATTAGTGCAACAAGGTTTGATATTTACTTAAGCAAGTCATGGCTAAGTCATTTTCTTTTAGAAAATTAAAGGATAAATTTTGTTGTAACAGCAGTTCGTTTATTACTTGTTTTTTAATTAAATATAAATAAATGCTTTTACGCGTGTGATTACTTGTTTACTTATTTTTTCTTCAGAATTATTTTCTAGATATGCAGCATCTTTGAAAATTCAACAACCAAGAATGGAAGTAGTAATGTATACCGTGGATGCATTCCGAACACGTATTATGGAGTTTAGCGTACAAACAGGATGTAAACCGGGACATATAGTGCTATTTCGGTAAGCTGTTCGACATTTTGGTTTATTTTAATATAAGCGCTTCAAAACAGAATTTAATAACGTAATATTTTCATAACCTATAAATTTTTCCTTCGTTTCATTTTCTTTTTTAACATTTAGTATTCATCATGAAAAGTTATATACTGCCATTTTTTTTTCTCCCATCACACAGAAATATCCATAGTTTTATTTGCGGCAACATCAATTTTTCAGTATTTTAGTGATGGTGTTTCGGATTCTCAATTCTTGGACGTCATGAACGATGAGTTGTTGTGTTTGAAAACAGCTATACATCAGCTAGATCAGCAGTACAATCCAACAGTTTCTTATATTGTAGTACAAAAAAGGCATCACACTCGTTTTTTCCAACAAGATATGGAAAGGTGGAAATATTTTCTAATACAATGGAAAATGAAAAGAGAATTTTTGATGTATGCAATGATTAATTTTAAGGCAAATCCAGGTTGTAGTGACTTTATTTATTGAAAGTGTGAGAATGAATATTCTTGATCATTCGTTCGTATGCTCACACCAGAATCTTCTATTCAAGCTAAGAAATCAGTGAATTTTTGATTCGAAAAACACTAAGTTGTTCTTCTGCAAAAATAATGGAAAAGAGTGTTCTCCACAAACAACTAGTGTTTTTCGAATCAAGAATTTTGTCAGAAAGTGACTTTTTTAGCGCGTTCTGTGTGTTACCAACACTACTTATTTTTATTTACATTTTAGAGACAAAGGAAATGTATCACCAGGAACAGTCGTTGACAACACAATAACGAGTCCACTACGATTTGACTTCTATCTATGCTCACATCGTGGTGCTATTGTATGTTCCAAATCTCTTCTTTACTGTTTATATTTCCTTTTTTGTCGTCGAAAGGTTTGGAGTATTTGAATGTTTGCATTACTTCGATTTTCGATATTGCTGTTTATTGCAAATCTATTGAATTATTAAGACAATAATTAGACTTTCCGTTTTTTCGTTGTTGGCACTTGGTCCAATGAACACCATTACTTACATTTAAGCTCAACAGTTTGTCGTTCTACAGAACTTTACTTGATAAATTGGAAAACTCAAAAAATGGTACCGATGGAAAGATTGTCTAAATCTTGCTGGAATTCAAGCATTCACTAATAGTAGGGTATTTCAGGGGACATCAAGACCATCTCACTATATCATTCTTTATGATTCATGGCATTTATCTGCGGATGATTGGCAAGTTAGTATTTTGCTGATTACATTTGGATGCTAACTGTTTTTTCATAATTGCATATTTCGTCTCCATGAGATTTCCGAAGCTTCGATTTAAAAAAAATTTGCTGCACATGCAGCATCCTTTTACTATGCTTGGAAAAAATTTATCGATTTCATTAATGGTATACTGTCAGCATGATCATAGTGTTTTTTTGCATTCTTCAGCAAATGATTTATGCTTTATGCCATGTGTACGCTCGATGCAATAAATCGGTTTCAATACCAGCACCTGTTTATTATGCCCATTTAGCGTGCGATAGAGCGAAGCGTCTTTTAAAATATACGTAAGTTTTTGATCCAAAAAAATGCTTTTTATCGAAGAACATTTCCATGATTACAACAAAAAAAGAACGAGAATATTTTTAATGCCACCATTAAAAAACAAGCTTTTCATAGCTTTCTGAAGCAACACAACAGATTTCTGAATTAAATTCTTATCTCTCTTCATCAAAAAAGCTATGTATGTACCTTTTTATCTAGTGTGCGCTTGTCTTGGAAAAAAAGTACAACTGATATTAGTGTCTAACTTTATAATGTTAACTAATTAAATATCGCTTGATACAAGGGACAAATTTGAACTATGTGAAATTCAGAAGTCTGACACACTGAATTTAAAATTTTTCATTTTGAATATATCGAATCCGGCTTTTCGTCTTTACTCAGGAAAAAATCTTTACACGTTCTGTTGTGAAAGTGTTGTAGATTGATTACTGTTGATTCATAAATAAACTATTGTTAAGAATTATTTTATTGTTGGGAATTATTTAGAACAATTCTGGTATCAAAGATGAAATGATCAGTAGTTCATTTGATGATAGTTGGAAGTGGAGACAATTAAGCACACAGGTGTTGAGAAATTGATTTGAAAATAATGATCCCCTCTGGTATATTTGATTGTTTATATATCCAATGTGGGCGGTACGAGGATAGCAGATAATTGGTTGAATAGCTAATACCAAGGTCAGAACAATATCATATTGGGGTATGAAGAAGCAATGAGAACAAAGGGCTTTGTGAGATTACTTGTTAGCTACATCGGTTTCATAAGAAACAAAGAGCAATTAAGGGATAAAGGCGTTATAAACAATCTCTTTTAATGAATTAAAGCAACACAATGAAGTCATATGATAAGAAATTAAAGTTAACGATGACAGATTGTTGACAATTTGAATGTAATTTAAAATCAAAAAGAGACAAATACAGTTTCCTCAGCTTAACTGTCAGTGATACAAATGTCAACTGATGTGAATAATTTGATATCACAAGTTTTCGGATTTTCCGACACCTTTTACCTTTATTCAATCAAATTTACGCTGTGACTTGAAAATGCACTTCAGTTTTAATTGTTTCGACATTTCAGACGAATGGGTGAAACATCGAGAAGTGAACCTAATACCCGTGTGCTCGAACAAAGTTTTGCTCTCAATCCAGATACTCCGAGCATGTATTTTATATAACATTATGTTTATTTAGTCAGTTTCATATCAGTTAGTGGATTGAAGTGTTAACACTTATTTCCTATTTTTAACTTCCGTTACACTTCATGTTTCACAATTTTTATTTTGAAGTGTGACAGATGTAGTATGTAATAAAGGATCGAAGAATTATCCTGTAGTGGGAAGTTAACTGTTAACATGATTGTGATTGATTTAGAGTCCTTATAGATGACTTAAGAAATTTTTAACAAATTTCCTTAAAGCGATTTATTCAATATTGAATATGACATCTGTACATAAAAATATCAGGTAAATTGAGATGTATTTCTTCCACTTGCAGGTTTTTGAATTAAGACATGTCAAGTTTACATTAGATTATCAAGTTTACATTATTACTGTCAGGTTTACATTAAATTATAAATTCAAAAAAAATTCACATGAGTTCAGTAGCTCAAATTATGTTTTTTTTCTCTTGTGTCATTGTTTTTTTTTTCATTTGGACATTTTTTCAAATTCTGAGGTTGAAATTGTTTGAAATTTGTTTTATCATTTCCTGTAGGCAATGTTACATGAACCCTTTATCTATTTAACTGTAAAGGTTTTAATAAAAACATTTTTATTGAACTTTGTATCATTTAACATTTGATCACTTAAATATAGGACAGCATTTACGCTTTCTAGCCACTCTATTCCTGAAGAAGCAATTATGAAATTCGCATTGCTTTCTGAAAATGTTGCTGAGGTGAATATACCAACTTCTGTTGTGCTGAATAAAAAATTTTTTGTTCCTTTTTTATAAATTCAATTTTCTCTCCCTTGCTTTTGTTGATTCGATAACTCAGCGTTTCGGAATTTGCTCTTTTCTGTATAAAATTTGATTTTTGATGCTGCCTTCTCAACGAGTTTAATGAGTGCCAACAGTGGATGTATCAACGTATGTTAAAAAACAAATTCACATTGGTGGCTTACGTCTTTTTTAATTAAAAATTCTTTCCGACGAAAGAAATTGAAGATATACTGCTTCTGGTTCACCGCTGCGAAAGTATGAGGAGACGTGCATGTATGTTGAAACTAAAAAGCTTTTGTATGAAGCATTTTTATTTAACGAGGCAAGATGAGGACGTGTGGTCGTTGTAAATTTTTTATTTCATATGTTAGGAGAAATGGACGAAAGAGAAAAGTTTTTTTTTCGCATCAAGTAGAAAATTTTGCTTTTATTCCTTTTTCTCATATTTTGGGATGTTGTTTAATTCCGTCTTACTGCTCCAATGATATTCCGGTGGACCAGGTGAATAACATGTGTTGTCCCTGAAAAAATATTTTTCAAATTGCAAAGACAAGTCATGATGAAAATGACAGTTCAGATGGAAAATATGACAAAACATCTTCTTGTTGAACTCTTTGTTTCCACTATGCTTTCTATACGAGAATGATTCATGGGTGATTTATGGCGTTCGCTTCCCGAATGAGACCTTACTGGATCTGCATGTCTCTCTTGCTTAATCTATCGAACATTGATAGGATCAGTGTTAAAGGAAGGCTCAAAATATGAATAAAGATTGATTTGAAAAGACCACTGCAAACATTATTGTGAAATGGGAAGAGCTCCTTACCTGAGAGTACGATCTCCCAGAATCCAATACATGAGATAATAATTACACATCTCATTATCAGCTGTATTTCCCACTGTAATTTCCCGATCTTCTTTGTTGTTCAATACACAGCGAGCTGCTATCTGAAAAAAAAGTCCGATTATTTAAATCAGTGAGCTGTAATTTTGTTAAATTAATCACAGAAGAAGGAATTTTAGTCTGACCGAATTTTACGCAACAATTTTATATCTATTTTCATATTTTTATTATCGAATAAGAAATTAAATTCCATTTTTGCAGTCTTTTTCCCTATCTCATCATCCCTATGCATTATAGTTTCCATCAGTTTGTTGATTAATTGAAATTAAAGTTGAGGAATTTCCTTCTAAATAAGCATAAGAACAATGATGCTTTGACACTCTCAACTGAGATATTTAAAAAGTTTCAAAAAACTAACCACGTCTCCTTGCCGAATTGTAATGTTCTTGTTAATTGGTTGGAACATTTGTGGAAAAAGCGGATTTCGTTCTCCAATTAACTCCCAATTATCATCACCATTCTCATTCTGTCGTACCACCCATCCACTAACCTGCCGCTTCCATTTTTACTTTTTCTTTTAAAAAAGTAAAACATATCAACGAATAAGTCTTTGCTGATGGAAAAAAAAATTTAATTGTTAAACTAACCATTTCACCGTGGCGATGAGTATGCGTACGGAAGGCAAAAGGATGTATTTCAATGTCCTCATCAACGATACACGCCGATTCAAACGTTTCTGAATTTGCATGAGCAACACATAAAGAAGTATTAAAGATAAAACTCAAATTTAAATTCAGCAGATTTCCAGAATTTGACAGTACTTCATCGTATCCATTTATGTTCGAAAAGGAATAAATGGAGAAATATAAAATCTTAAGATTTATTAATATTGGTACCTCTCTTGTTTGCAGGTAACTTTCCACCAGTGACCATTAGTAATGTGGATGCCCGTTTGTCTAATGGTTCAATTGTTGATTCGATATCCACACCAGAAAAATCAGGTTTAACTTTTTTCTTATAATGTACTTGGAGTACGAGATATTGAATACCTGTGTCTCCACCAACTTTGAACCCGACACCTTCAAAGTGTACATTTTCTGCTTCACTTTAATTATACGCTATTAGCATTAAAAACCCGGCCACGGACAACTATCATCAACAACGTATTCTTCCTTAGATTTCAAGCTAAATATTTTTTGAGTTTTGGGGAAGAAAATTTTCTACACGTTTATAAAGTCCACAAGAAAGCCAAAGACAATCAAACTTCAAAGTTGCAAACTTCCTGAATCTAATATACTTTCAAAGAGCAACCAGCTTCTATACGAATCTTTTAGCGACAAGTTATTATTGTACTTTCCAGTTTAGAAATTATCTTGCACAGAAAATTTTCGTGATAAGCATTCGCAAAATATAGGCATGAAATTAACAACAAACATCATTCAACTCTATTACATCACATTTTTAATTTTTCAAAAAAAAATAAAAAATCTATGTCTTTTTTTTTCGTAGTTTTTTTTTTAATTGACGTAAACAAGATTGACAGGTAATGTTGTTGCAGAATAACGATTATTCATATGATATATGAATTAATCATGTTCATGTGATCAGATTTTTGTCCGTCATCTAACTTCCTCTCATTCTTCTTGGAATTACGGGACTGTAAAATAAATTTTAGTAACGGCGTACAATGATGCCGAATCATTAGCAGAATACAATCCATTTTTTTGTACAAACAATTAAGCAATTAAGTTACTCATACCTTCCGGAAGGTATAATTCAGGTGCGTTCCTACCCCAGGCATACAGTATGCTCGGTTGATCAATACAAACTGGTGCCTTTTGAAAGTTCGGTCCAGCTGTTGTCATATCTCCACAATCCCTAAAATACTTATAATGAACCAAAATCGATCGTGTAAGACATGTGGTAGTGTGAAATGTTTTAAAGATGTGTACCGCGATGAATGGTCGATTCTTTAAGAATATGCACTGAGGTGAATAACTTTAAGGTCAAGTAGACAGTTCTTTAAAGATGTGTAGTGTCGCTATTAGAAAAAAAACTGACCAAATGGCTTCATCACTGCCCGGCTGACTGCATCCAAACAGCAACATATGATGGGCCCTTTGCATTGTTGCATATGGTTTAAATCCAACTGAAATAATACACACTTTAGATGTGAGCAATTGATGGATCAATTATTTCAATAAAAACAATATCAAATTGTCTTTTTTTTAATTTTTCCTGCTGAAGATTGAAATTTCATAAAGTTAAATAAAAATTAAGCTCACCAATGTAGTGTTCCATGGAGGAATCGAGTGGAGCAACTGTACACAAGTAAGAATCATTCTGAAAACAAATGATTAGGTCAAAAGATTGAGAAAATTAAATGATTCATAAACTGATAGATTGTTCAAACTTTTGCCCGTTAATGCAAAATCATTTAGGAAAGCTTTCTGTTTATCGGAGTTATTTTTGCTCTCTTTCTGTTTTCTTCATTGATTTCAATAGTACAATAACAAATTTACTTAAAAAATACAAATATTGTCCAGGATTTATTGAAGAAAAATGGTTGGTATGACTTGCCTTTCTTTTTGTTATCAATTTTATAATATTGAAAAAAATCGAAATTCAAATTAAAAAATTTTTAAACACTCTGTAAACAAATATTGTGCACGAATTATGTGGAAAGATGAAGTTTTCATTACAAGTTTGTTAGGCAAAAAAAAACAAAAAATAGCAAAAACAGAAGGAAGTGTAGGAATTAAAACTTCTCTTGTTGTTTAGAAAAGCATTTTAATAGAGTTTTCAAATTAAGAAATGTTTTGACAAATAAAATAAGTGGGAAGAATAAATAATTTAAAAAATCTCTCAAATTTTTCAAATAAATTTTTAAAATAGAAATAAAAAGAATAAGTTATGAAAAATTGTAACAATTGAAAAATGATCGTTCAGTATCAAAACAAAAAGACTGAAATAAGGCTAAGCGGAAAATATCATGACATTATTTGGATTTAGACAAATAATTTTACCCATCCTACTCCAAAATACCTGGTTGGATATTGTAAAATGTTTAATTTTACTTACCATAACTGGTTCAACTCCATACATTCGTAGCTCAGTGATTTCATTAGCTATCGTTATTTCGTAAATATTTATTACCAGTAAGAAAAGTAAGAGTTTCTTGCATGTTAAAGACAACATTTTGTTTACGACTGAATCGGCTACAATCAATATAATATGGTCGACTAAGAAGGCGTATTCTTGGCCACTTCACTTGTTGATAAATAATGGCTGGACTGTTGCTGTTGCTAGGCTTTGCCTATTGATCTGTATTGGTTGAGTCTCCATTCTTTTATAGTGCTTTCGAAAAGACTGGCTGGATTTCATTGATCGAGCAAAGTTTTGTTATTAGAACAATCTTTACGTGTTGCACACTTCACCTTGCTATCGTCGTCTTTTAATATACCTTAAAATAGCATTTACATTTGTTCTTAACTCGAAAAAATTAAATTGCTCTTTGTTAATTGTAAATATACATAATATGCCTCGAAATTGCGAATTATATCCTCATTAGAATTGCCTGAATAGACTAATTTAGTCACGAATTAACAATTATTAAAACTTGTAAGCAGTTATTAGAAATCTTATCCGCTCATTCCTATTCAAATCACTTAAGCCCTCATATCTAAAATGGAAATGAGTTTAAATTGGAAAGCAATATACAATGAAATAGATTTAGCTAGAATTTCCATAGTTTATATCCAACGTTATAAGCAAATGAATAAATTGTTTATTAACAATTATTTAAGGATAGATGCTTGGGAAATTAAAATAGGTGTTTAGGAAATTGTGGTCAAATCTATTTCGTGCAGAAAAGAATCGAGAATGAGCTATTTTCTTTTCAATACATTAACTCAATGAATTTAAGTTTATACTCTTCATTTTTTTTATTTTTTTGCATCAGATCTCAATTTATCAAGTTTTTAAAATAAAATATATTTTGGAAAATGATCTGAAAGAGTATGGTTAATATCAGTACTGCTGAGATCTATATATGTTTTATAAATGAATACAAATTAAAATAGACTTTCATGAAGTGTATTTCCTGAAATCTTGAAAAATTCTGAAACTGAAGAAATTCAAAATATTCCTTGAAAGTATCAAAATTTTTTTTAACGATTATAAAGAAATCAATATAGATCGTATCCAATTTTAATAGAGAATTATAAAAACTGAACTTTCGGGTTTCAAATGCAAATTCTATTCCTTTTGTTTGAAGTGAATCTGACGATTCTTCAGTTCTAAAGTCATATATTAAAGCAAGTGATCACGACATTTAGAATTAATTAATCAATCGAAGGGACGTACTTGATACTTTAATTTTTTTATTTCTAAAGTATTCTTAGCTAGAACTATATAAATAATTCGATTGCGATTTGCTTTCTAGCATACATCATCACGTTTTTCAATTTTAATAGAGAATTATAAAAACTGAATCCTCAACGGATCATTTGAAGCACAAATTGACATTCAGTTTCATGCAGACTTATTTACTTTGACTCGTCGTCATATTCGTTGCTCATCAAACTTTGACCCTGACGGTTACTTCCAGACTGCTTTTTTATCTATGCAATACATTACAAAGATAAATTTTTCCGCAAGTGATCATACAATGCTTTTTTTCCACAATTATATATCAGTCGCCTTGTTAAATTCACACACATTCTGCTGTCATCAGGTGTTTAAAAATTTCATAAGATTAAAGCATTGTTTCAAGATTCCTTCATTATATTTTTAAAGAAAATGTAAGTTCAGAGCCATGACATTTCTCATTTCACATAAATCTGAATTTCTGAATCTTGAATTTTTAGATTTGTTCCTGAAGGATAAAGCTCCGTACTCCAGAAAGTGTTCCAAAAAATTCTTGACTCCGGAGGTGCCAAAAACTATACTTAAGATGGAATGTCAAAAAAAGAAAAACACGTTTACATTCTATTGAGAACGTCCCTTCCCCATATACTCTCGAAGAATAATACTGTTATAAATATTGGATAATTTTAATGATTCTCAGAGATGTCACAGTGAAGTGATTAGGAGTACAAGTAATATGACAGAATAATGTAAATCATTAAGCAAACGTTTTTTCTTTTACCTTGAACATTTGTTCTTTGAACTAATGCTGACAATTTGCTTTGCAATGACCAGCATCAGCCAATAAAAATTTCTTATTTATAAATAAGCGTCATTTATTAGATTGATTGTGAAATGACTCTGTTCCAAATGAGCACCGCTATCAATACCACGATCAGTGTTACAATCTACAACACTACCAACTTCGATCAAATTCCACCAAGTTTTTCTAACAATCAACAGAAAAGAACAACCTATCAATCTAGCTTACTTATGATATCTTCCATTAATTATCTTTATAATATACAAGAAGAATAACTATGCTCGTTAGAGAGTTTCTTTTTCCCTAGCATATTTTGAGCAAAAATTTGCACTCAAATGAAACAGCAATGTAAACTGCCACACTGCAAATTGTTTATTATTAGTTCGACTGAATAAAAAAGCGACATTTCATACATTTCAAAAAATGTACGCATATTTCGTGAACAATTTAAAATCAAACAACAATAAAATTAAAAAATAAAACCATTACTAATTCGTTTAACTATGATAGGAAAAGATAACATAAAGCTATTCCACATATTTCATTAATACCGGTAACAATTCATTTGAAAGCGCACCATATCTCACGAACATTTTAAATTAAACAACACTAAGGTCCCGAGAGCTTTTGATTAGATTATTAATACTGTACTTTAAATCACTGATATAAAGCAGAGCATAACTAATGCAAGGAATTTCTTAAATCAGCGACTAACAGAATTTATTCCTTCTAAACACCAACTGAACATCAACTGTAATGAAATCAAGAACATGAGTAAATGCTAATTTTAGGAAGCAGTCTCCTCCTTATTTTCTTTCTCGGTTATCACTACTCAGCCATTTATAAAACTGATCACTTTTTTATGAAATATATTTCTTAAAGTACTGCAGGAAGAATCTACCGAAACATCAATCATCCTCACCAAAACGTAAATGCATTGCGGAAAAGAAATCGCTGAGCTGAAAAACAAGAAAGGTGTATAAACAGAAAGCAGAACATAAGAAATTCATGGGAAATAGCATACGAACCTTTCGATTCTGAGCTGCTTGCGTACGCATAAGAATTGAGCGGAAATGTGTGTGAACCACTACTTCGTCGAATTCGCGGCGACCGAAGGGATTATTGCAATCTGCAGTTGTGCAAGTACATGGGAATGATGGCCGATCCACCTGAACTACATGGTGATAATAAGTACAACAACAAAATGCACAGTTACCAGCTGGCACTGCTCAGTTACAATTAATCTTTTGATTGTTTGTTCCTTTTTTGTGCTCAACCTCATACAAAATTTCGTGAAAGGAATAAAATAAAATAACAACTTTAGCAGTAGAATGTTGAAAAGTTAAAATTAATCCTTCCGGATTCCATTCAAATTAATTCAATATGACCAAAAACCAACAAACTAGTATCAGAGAGTTACATAGTCAATTTGGTGAAGCAATAGAAGCCCTACCAAGCATTCGATACCATTTTTAGAACATTCACAAGTTTCCGGTGAACATGGTAAGGTACCACATGAACAACCACAATGTTTCCGACTTTCTCGTATACCATCACAAATCGCTTCGTCATTCTGAAGAAAGTCCGGATTTAGTTTAAAAAAACCTTGAAGAAATACAAATATTTAGAAAAACTAACAAAAATATTATGCAATCGTATTAACTATTGATTATTTGAAATACGATAAAATCATAGCAGTGCGGTATAAAAGACATTAAATAAAGGCTAACCACAATTTTTTTAAAACCTGCCCTCCGCAATTTGAGTAATCTAATTCTTCGATCAAGCGGGCGAAAATATTTCTTCACTATACAAATATTATCTTCCTCGTTTTCTTCTTTCACCTAGAATTAGAAAAACTTATATAGAGACAAGAAACATGACATGACAATGATCATTAAATAAAGTTGCCTTCCTTATAACGTTGAAAACATACGCTGTCAATTTGTCTCAAAACACTTTCTGGCATGCTTGTTGAAAATGTCCTTTCAGATGTTTTTGACTCTCTCCTATCTACATTTGTAGTTATTTTCGTTTGATCCTCCGATCCATCACTGCTTCTTCGTCGTTTTACCACTGCAGAGTTTTCGTCAAACGCGCTACAGTACCTTCGTCTACGCCTAGTTGACACTGTGCACACTTGCTCAACCAAACTTTTTGCAGGCAATTTGTTGTTTTGCGACTAAAAAAGGAATAAGCGATATAAGAACTAAAATTTAAAATTCACATACTCAAATCTGGACCTGTGAATCATTAATGAATAGACGCTGTTGTCAGATGCTTGGCATACAAATAAAGAGGTACTTTAAACAGTCTCTATACCGAATATTACAAAAACGAAAGATTATTTTGAAAAGATTGAACGTAGATGATAAGAAGCAAGAACAAAAAAACAAAAACCCGAGTTAAGCCATCATCAGTCACTTTATTGCAAAGTGTAACTTCACTCATATCAAAATGTTTCTTCTGCATTCCTGCAATCAAAACTTTGAAAGATTAAAGCATTTAAAGAAAATGAAACTAATTTCTCATTTAGGGACACCAATGAAGCCTATTTTTCCAATAAAATATAGACCATAGAATACATATGAATATTTTGGAGACCAAACAAAGCATAATTTTTGCATAATCCAAATTAAAAAAAACTTTTTGCAGACAATTTGTTGTTGATAAAAAATCCATAAGTCAATTATATTTGTATATTTGCAAAAAGGTTACATGATGTAAACGCCAAAAGCAAACCAAGTGCAAAGCCACCAGATGATGGGACAACATCAAATCCCTGTGTTCTCTCGAAAAGATAGATCTTCACATTTTCAAATCGCACCCCTTTCTTACGCCTACAAATAATTGCCTTCTTCGACAACAATAATAAATCCTTAAATTTTTTCAGAATAGGAAGTCATAATGCAAAGCATTTAAAACTACTGTATACCACTTGTACTGCAAACTTTTCTAACATCATCCCTTTATGTTTCTTTATTAGTACGCATTGATAAGCTTTTTTTTATTTTAAGATTATGCTTCATAACAACTTAAACTACATTAAGATGGATTCTGAATCAAATATAATCCGGGTCAAAAAGAAATTTTTTTACAGTGAAACAATGTCTGATTACACTATCACTATTGTAAATGTTATCTTCTTTACATATCTTACTTGAACAAAAAATCCATCTTAAAAAGAATCTTATAAATATACTATGAAAAGTTTCTGTTTCACTCATGGAATTCAAAAAAATTTCACCTTTCTTTCTTTTTTGCATTGCTATTTATATCATTCTCTTTGGATGTACTGTTTGAGTTACCACTCGACTTTGAGTGACCACTGCAAATTATGTGTTCGGCATTCATTTTAACGTGCTGAAAAATTTAAAGTCAAACAAACCAAGGAATTAGAATTCAATCAAATTATACTTCTCTATTAGGGACAGTCCTAAAAATATATTTTAACTGAAAAAGGTTATACGGAGGTAATTGAAGTGGGTAGTACAGCGAGAGAATGGAAGGGTATGCAGAAAAGAGAAAGAGAGAGAGAGAGAGGGAGAGAGAAATACATAAACGTTCCAAATTAGCATTTATTTTGTCATAAAAAAAATTAAAATTTTTCGCAACTCGCACTCAACCCTTTCCAGTAATTCTCGCGATATGACACCTCTGGTTATCTATAGCCGTGCTATCTCTGGTAACTGCGCTTTCAGGGAGTGCTTCATTTTCGGCGGAGTGTGGAAACCGAAGTAGTACCTGAGCGGAACGTTACTCGAGGTAAAGAAAAACAACGAATTTTAGGTTCCAAGACATATATAAGAAATTTACAGGAATCTGTAAGCCATATCACATAATTCTGAATTAAAAATAGTCCTTGTTTACTGCAAAACAGTAAATATCTTTAAAAGAGCCAACCTCACTACAAGTTCCAGGCTCATTTTATGATAGGATGGGGTTAGGTGATCTTGACCCTCTCAAAGATATATGTTACAGTCAGTTGCATGTTGCAGCGGACGAAATCTTGATAGTAATGATCTGAATATTTCTAAAGCTATTTAGTTAATAATTCCTCGTATTCAAACTCCTCAGATTTTCATGGTTTTGGAAACTATTTAATCAGATGAAATAAATGAAATCTTAATTGAATTAAGATAATCATTTTTTTAGTTTAGTTTTCAGCGATTAAAAGAATGTCGGCTCTACCAATTGAAATGTGAGATATCTTGGCAAGTTCGAGTTTTACTTGATAAAACAAATTATTACATATTTATCAAATACTGTAATCGGTAAAAAATCTTGTCTTATCAAATAGATCACTCTTCTCGTAACGAAATCGATAATATGCCAGTTTTATATGGTGTACTTTGTGGTACCTCACCGCTGAACACGATCAGGTCGTCAACCGATATCTGTAAAATTCAATAACTTTATTATGTATATAACTTTATTATGTTTTATTAATAATAAATTGAAAATATATGTGAAGCAAAGACATATTCAAAAATGCAAATATATATGTGTGGATTAAAATATTTAAATTTTTGAATGACTGATGCTCAGAAATGTGTTTTTAGATATGCTTAAGCATGTTTGAAATAAACATATTTGAAAACATATTTAAGGAAGACTTCATATACAAAACAAGTTTTCTACAACTCAAAAGATAGCGACATAATAAAATGTTATATTTTGTTACAATTGTTACATTGTCAAATATTACATTTTTCTTTTTGATCCCATGAACTTTGAGGAAATGAACCGAATGACAATTTTTTTGTTAAAATTATTCATTATCTATGAAACGAACAGTGACAAGCCGCACTCCACGTTCCGGGGTCTTTCGGTAGTTGTACACATTGATATGTGATACGTAGGTTGGAATGTCGAATACAACGAATACTCTTGCACAACGATTAGGTAAGATCGGTGTCAGCCACATATGCGATGGACTGAAATTCCTAACACGATGGCAAATTTTGTAAAGGTTTAAAACAGATGCTTTTATGACGTTTACAAAATATGCTACCTAAAAAGATTTCAAATTAAATAATATCCCATAATCAAATATTATACGCTTTATAAAATTGCTATGGATCATATAATTTGATGAAGAAGATAAGTAAGAAAAGAAACTTTTCAGTATCATTGAAACCATCAATGAGTTTATCGCTTGTTCGTTGATCATCGTTAACATTTGGCAATATATTTACACTCTCCGGGAATGCTGCTAGATCTGTAAAATTACATTTCTAATCGTTGCACTTTTATAAAGTTTTGGTCATGGCTATTCCAATACGGTTGGAATAAAAATCTCAACTGATAAGAAAATTATTAATTAATATTAGTATAATTATTTGTAAGTCGGGTCAAAGGTCAGAGAGATACCGTCCTTACAAGCATATCATTGTATAAGCAAACTTTGTGGGAGAAGTTTGATAAGTTCCTCGTGATGATTATAAAATTCGATTCCGTTAAGACCAATGTAGTACTCATCACCCCAACTGCAATGCAACAGCAATTGATATGTAACTGCAAAATATAGTCTTCTGCAAGTTGGAATGGCAATTTCATGTATGACGCACAAACATGAAATATTCTAATCAACTTACTTCATAAAATGTTTAACAAGAAGTATACAAGTAATTAACAAAAGTATCGTGAAGTATTTTTAAAAAAAGTGACAAATTTTGAAGATGCCATTACTAACATCCATTGATGGACTGTGTTTGTGGTCTGGATATTGGCTTATAAAGGATGCATTTGTTGAAAATAATATCTTGTACGTAATCGAAATAAATATATCCTGAAACTTTCAATTGAAACAAAAAAAATCTCCAAATGTCTATTCCGAAAGACTTAAGAATCTATCCCTACAGACTTAAGAACTTTACTTAAAGGGACATGAAAGTTCGTTCACCAACGATTTAAAAAGTGAAGAGAGAAAAGCATAGTCTAAAGATAATTGAAAACTTCATTCTTTTTAATAAAATAATCGATATAACAGTAAAAGTTAAAAAAAAGCATACAATCATAGAAAAAGAAACGATGAAAAAAAATTTCTAAAAACCTGAAGCTTTCCTTAGCAGTATAGGCCCTTGAAGTAGCTTGCCATTTAAATACATCTGAATGCAACGTACGCCCGCATATGACATCTCCGGTGAAGCATTGTAATTCCACACGCAGATACCTGACAGATATATTCATTTATGAATGAAATAAAATCAGATAAAGATTAAATCATCGAAAACTTTTGACTTCATATCTTAAGAGATATTTATTTTTAAAATCTAAAGTTCGATAAGTATAAAAGGTTTTTATTTTTATATTGTTTTTATAGTTGTATTCATACAACTAAATTAATGCACCAGAAGCGATAATAGGTTCTACAAACGTCACTGTTACTCGTATTGGTGATGAATCACGTGAATATGACGAAAGCCACATATCTTCTCTATTTCTTGTTAAATTCCTCCCATTCAATAATCTAAATTCTGCATTTTATTAACTTAGAATTATTTAACAGATTATCACAGATATAATTAATAAATTCAAATAAAACAGAAGAAGTGCAATACTTCATAATCATTATTTCAAATAGATTTGCATCTACTTAGTCATCCTTCCAGCGAAGTTTAAAGAACTTCTTAGTTCTGTGTAAATATATGAAATAGTCTTTAGTTCTTGTTGAAATAACTTACTAATTTGGAAGTTTAGAAAAAAAATAAAGTAAGCGGTACTAATATTATTAAGTGCTACTTACAATTATTTTCACTCTTAGTATAGTTAAAAAAGTATCGGATAGATACTTTTTTTGAAGTATCGCATACAATTGTTTTCAGTATGACATCTGTTTTATAATAAACATTAATAAGCATTGATACCTGTGAGAAGTTTGCGTGGCAGTAGAAGTTGTTATACTACAATCCACATGATCCAAAACGATACCATGTGGGCCAAGAAATTGTAAACCCGTTAAGCCGATACAATCCGGTGCACCCCAATTTTCCAGAAGTTCCATATGAAATACTGAAAGCATATTCCTGAAGTGAGAGCTTAACAAAAAAAGGAAAGTGTTGAAATAAAATGCTTTATGAGATATGATACCGTTAGCAAAGAAAATATTGAAAGTGTATTTCTTCGTTACTTTGGACATATTATTCAAAAGATCATTGATCAATTTATATGAATTTCAAAACTGTTATTGATTCAAAAAGAAGCGCAGTATTACATAGATATCAAAGTCATTTTAGCATAATGCATTTTTTTTCTGTGATAATATATAAACTTACATACGAGAAACTTCCGTTACAGTAAAATTCATTACTATTATTATTGATTTGTAAAATTTTGATGAAGTATGGTAGTTTTGCAGCTGGTATAGTTAATTTTAATAATAATCATTTATCAGCAAAATTTTAAACCTTGAACATCATTTTCATTTAAATAAACATCCCAATAAATTCTAAAGAAAAAAGTTTAATCAGTTATTATTTAATTCTCGATAAATTCGCGTTACCTTTAAGTAGAGGGAGGTCAATATCTTCTTCTATTTTCTTCTCATGATTTTCTATTTGATTATCTCTTTCTGTATTCCAACTATGAATAGATAGTTTTGGAGCAATTTCTTCGGCAACATCAGTATTTGTTGATTTTTTATCACCGGGTCGTGTTGCACTTCGAACGCGAGGTCTTCGATCACCAGTAGCTGGTCTAAGAGCATTTGGTGCATTTATCGTTCCCGTCCTTGATGGCGCTTCAAGTGTAGTATGAATTGTAAGTGATTCCTCTGCATTTAATATTTTTAAAGACAATGATAAAGAAACATTCAATTTCATTTTTCACTAAAACAATTACCAACTATCTTGTGGAAATAAAACACAATTAAGATATCTCAAATTCACCAGACATTCTTTAGGAGTTAATAGCAAAGGCTAAAATGATGATATGATTTAGAATTAAATCAAATCAAATTCATCTCATTTAACCAAAACGATAACTTATAACAATGTAGAAAATATTTTATAACAAATCATTAGTATGGTTTAGTCAAATATCGCGTATCTATTGTTGCATTAAAATGAAAATAATGATTTATCGAATGCATATTTAATTTTGATACTAAAAGTACGAAAATAAAATAAAACCTTCAAGATCGTCGGCTAATTCATGAAGATCTAAAGCACTTCGCATTATTTCATCCCTTCGCAAACATTTATCATTTTCAGCAATTAACTCCAATATAGTATCATTTGTTGTAAATAAAATTGTCTAAATCACTTTAACATTAATGCAGAATCATCTTTCTTTCTTTCTTTCTCTCTCTCTCCCTGTCTCTCTGTCTCTCCCTCTCTCCCTTTTGCTACATAAATGAAATCATTCCTGTAATCTTTGTGTATGCATTCGATCATAATTTCATTTCATCTCTGCAACTTCAAAAATGTTTGAACAAAATGAATTATTTCTTCCTTCATCGGTAAAGTAAATAATGCATCATTACACAACCAAAACTTTGCACTGTCATCTGAAAATGAGGATGACAGGTAGATCTGTGAATCAAGAAATAACTAACATCACCCATTGATTCTTCTTCACTTTCAAAAGTAAATGCACATGATATCTCGCCCTGAAATATTGTTGCACCATCCAATTCGATACGAAGATCATGCACACCACATAATGCATGAACACGTGATTCGTTATAGTTCTACAAAAATTTTTTTCATAACTTTTTTGTGATTTTAATTTAAAAACTTTTCAATTTGAAAAAAATTCTTTTTGCTTGATATTTGCTTCAGTTGTTCACTTGTTGATTAATTCATTTTAATTTGCATTAGTAAAAAAAAGTATACCCAAATTCGGATCATTGCAATACTTTCCTGTTCTTTGAGGCGAATTTCTATATAAAGTAATTCCGTCAAATTGTCATATCTAAAATTGTTACACTAAAATAATATTTATGCATTTCGATCTATGGCATTTCTTTAAGTAAATACACACACATAACCTGGCAGACCACATTTTACGTGGATCATTGGTGGGTAAGTTTGCTTCTCCATTCTTGAATACATTATCCAGACAGCCGCGTGCTATGTTTGCATTTGTTTTCATCTGCAATTTCATTTTTATCCATAAGTGATAACAAGCATTAGTCGCTCAAAATATATTCCTTATAAATATTTATCATTTCGAACAATCTATACTATCTAGTAATTGCTACTCTCTACTAATTAGATATTAATAATTACATCATCTCCAGAATAAAGGATTGTTTCTGAAAAGAGGAATCAAAAGCTGATCAAAAATATTCCTTACTTTGTCGATTTGAGGTCTTTCACCAACCGCATTAAATAACTCGATAGCACTGAGACCAATGAAGTGAGGGTCATCCCAAGAACTGCACAGAATGAATCGAAAGAGCTCACCCCGCGGGAGTTCCGGAATTGCAAAAGGATATCTTAAATTAAACCAAAATCACATCATATGAAAGCATATTGCTATCTTTAACTGCTTATCTGCTTATCATCTGTACCTTTTTCAGTTCAAGCACTAAACCTAAAACTTTACTATAATAATTTATTAAAATTGAACTAATTGAGACACATACTCTTCGCCTGATCCATTGCAATCGGACAAATGCTTCTTCGTACTCACACTTTTCGACATTTTTTATTTCAGAATTCTCGATTTGCTATAAGACAAAGAGAGAGTGAGCATCATGTCATTTCAATGAAAAGTTTGGAGGATTCAGTTTTGGTCCTGCAATCTAAATTATAAAAGAAAATTCAAGAAGAGTGGGAATTTATTGAGATTATTTATATTTCATCTTAGATGTCTCATGCATCACGAATAATGAAAGAGCCGCTTCATTGCAGAAATGCAATTTTCCATCTTCTATCATTTGTTTTCTTTTTTTGCAGAAAAGTTCTTAGTTCTTAGTTGAAATGATAATACATTATAATGAGAGATGATATATTAATTAACAATGGATTACCAGTCTAATTAATTCCCTATTAATTTTCATTTATTTTCAATTATTGTACCGAACATAATCAATAAAATGTTCAAAAAAGAAAAAGAAATCTTGACATGTTCAGATATTTACTGCGAAATAAGGGAAATGTGGCAAGATATAGTAGAGGTTGACTAAATCACAGGTTGTCATGGATACCTTTAGTGGAGCACTTGCAATTTAAATTCATCGCATTGCTTTCGTCACTCTCTTTTTCTTTTAACTTTGCCTAATTTCTACCTTTTCCGTTTTTTTATGACAAGCTTAAGTAGTAGTTATTACTGTTTACGCAAACTTTCTATTTAATTTCCTGCCAGCAAGAAAATTATTTACATTTTATTTATACATTCTTTTTCAAAACAAGACAACCGGACATGCTATATTGTATTGTCTTGTCCAGCTAAAACTTATATACAGTGCAGGTAGAGTCTACAAAATTCGACAACAGAGATGCAATCAGCAAAACTCACAATGTGCAGCATCATTTAATATTAACAGTTCAAAATGACTGATCAAATCAAATCTTCTCCTCATCAAAGTTGTAAAATGCAAGATGTGAAGTTTTTTTTCTGACACATCACTATGATCTATCGATCGTACGTCTAAATTTATTTAATTACTGAGCACATGGGAGTGAATAATTTAATAGTTGACTCCATTTTGTGACAATTATTTTAAAAAAATATGAAATATTAATCAAGCGGCGAGGTACCCCACAACCGTATTTCCTCTCAAAAATTGAAACTTATAGAAATCGAAAACTAATTTCAAGTTTCCTGATTGAAGAAACAAAGTATAGGAAAATTCAATCAATACGTCAGGTCTCAACATATTTTACATTCCGAACTCAGTTATTTTTAACAGTTAAGTCCTTTGCAGAGCGGTTTCACATAAATCTGAATAAATGGTTGTTCATAAACTTCCGTTATATTCTGCTTTTCGAATGTTCCATTTATATTCGGTTGCTGTTCCAATTCAGTACTCAATTCCAAACCCTTTTTGAATTCTCCATCATTTAGCAAATCATTTTCTGAGGTAGCAGCATGTCGCAATAATTGAACCGTCGACTTTCCAGTCGGCGACACAACGCTCTTTTCGAAAATTGACTAAATTTCAAGAATTATAATTAATGAGCAATTTCAATCTTCATTTCGAAGTTTGATCCAAGCTAATTCTATAAAGGAATTTGTCGAATTTTTCTGAATAGATACTTTTCACAAAATTTCAACTGTGATTGTGAGCTCAAAATAACAACAAAATAAAAAATTGCTCAGAAAATATTCAGAATATTCTCACATGTAAAATCTTTCAAATTTTGAGAAGAAAAAGTTTACTTCACTTTCCTTATTGTTAACATTTTTGTTTTCCCATTCTTCCTTTGGCAAATAAACGGCCTGCTCGTCAGGATCAATATTGATCACGGCCTCTGGCTCGATCCACTTCCGCAGCATTATACCGGGTATCACTCGATTGTCCTCTTTACTTTTAGCATTTATGTCCTTTATATATCTAATATATTCGAGCTCTCGCGATCGATCAAGTAATTCGATCGGGAATATATTTTGATCCCCTTTTTTCATCCATTTCTTTTCATAATCTGTAATATAAAAATATTAGCATCAGAATTTGTTTCTGGATAATATCATTTTAGTTAAAATAAATTTTACAATAACTCACTGATTGCTTGATTAAAAATTTCCTTCCGTTTTAAACAGAACAGAAATGAATTGAAAAGAAGGGAGATGGAAAATGCTAACCGTTAGCTTTGCTACGGTCATCAAATTCTCCTCCAAATACCACCAATAATAAATTGGAAAATAAAATGAACAATATAAATGGCATGGATTTTTCACTTCACTGAAAGATAAATGGGAGAGCGTTGCACATTATAAGCACAAGTTATTGTATTAATTCATAATTATAATTACTCAAATTATAGTTAATAACTTGTACTTTCCAATTACTTAGCAAAACAAAACACATATCTTATGTTGAGAATAACAGTTGTTGAAAAAGTGAGCAGAGATTCGAAAAAAAAATTATGAGTTTGAACCATTCGTTTTAAATTATTTTGAGAGAAATTTTAATCGCAAATACGAATTATTTATCATCCATTCTCATGCAGAGAAGAAGAATGAAAATGGCGACTATCTTGCAATATTGAATCACTTTCTGTTGAAACATTTCAAAATATATGCTACATTCAATGTTGACTGGCACGAATAATGCAATAAGAAATTTAGAAATTTTCAGCAATCAAAAAGCTCTAACATTGGGAGAGAAACTAACAATTACTGAGTAAGCAAAAGTATCGATTTCATTGATGAGGAAATTTAAGAAAAGTTAAAAAACAGATTATGGCTGATGAGTGTGAAATGGAGGAAAGAGAAAGAATGTTGTTTAAGTGAGTCAGTCAAATTAGAGAGATTTGTCGGTGTTGTTTCATTAAATTGATGTCAGTGATTCATTGGATGATAGAGGACGAAAAAAAATGAAATTGGGCAGAAAAGAGGATGTAATGAGGATAGAAGAGAGAAAGTGAGTGAGAGAGAAAAGGAAAATACTCTTCAGGCTTACCGCTTCCAAAAACAATCCAATAATTAGTTCAATAAATTTCGCAATGCTAATTTATTTGATGTAGTAGATGTTGGCATTAGACAGACTACTCTGATCGATTATATAAAATCATTATTTCTTTCTGCAGGCAATTAAATTTCATCAATGATCGTTTTCATTGATTGATATTCTTTGTTGTTATACAATATGCATAATCTTTTATCGAAAATTTAAATACATTTTTGCAAAAAAATCGAAAATTTAAATACATTTTTGAAATTACTACATAGTAAATAATTGATAACACAATTATAATAATTTGAATGATTCTGCTTGGTGGTCATTTCCACTGATTATCAGTTCGTATTGCTGTTTAAAGAGAGCTCGAATCGATCTCTTCAAGTACCTGTCCTTTCTTTTCTGATTGCTGTTGTGTTTTTTCCGTTTTCTCTGGGAAATGCTGT
>UPTC01000262.1:0-48877 GCA_900537255.1 Acanthocheilonema viteae | reverse complement strand
TAATAATTTTTCAGGTCTCGGTATCAGTGCTTACGATCTTTCAGTTGATATGCTGGATGTTCATGCCGATCGGAATACTTTCCATCGTTTTGATAAATTTAACACCAAATATAATCCTGTTGGTGAGAGTACGCTGCGTGAGATTTTCATTAAAACCGATAACTACGTTGGAGGAAAATATTTTGCTGATGTTTTGAAAGTAAATATTTTATCTACATGAAACACTATCTAAGCTATTACTTTTTTAAAATGAAACTCATATAATTCTGTATTATTATTTTCCGCCTCTTACAAAGTTTTCATCATACTTCCAATTCATGAAATTTGTTTTGAGTAGTTTAAGTCTCACCTAATTTTTCTTGCAGTTTCTTAACTAAGTTTTGAAAGTTTCTAATTTGTGAATGCATAAGTTGAATATCTCATTTCAGGAGGTTTTATCTGATTTGGAAGATAGTAAGTACCAACATGCCGAACCGCGTCTGTCGATCTATGGGCACAATAAAGAGGAGTGGGACAAGTTGGCCAAATGGGCTATTGAAAATGATGTTTATTCAGTGAATGCACGATGGTTAATTCAGATTCCTCGTTTATAGTTCGGTTTTACTGGTTCTCATCACTTATCGTTTTTAAAAAAAAACCAAGGATATTTTATTAACTTTAAGAAGCACAAGTCAAAATATTTAAAAAAATTGGAAGGGCACACAATGAGAAGGTAAGTGTGAGAAAAGAGATCTTCGCCATGATCTTTTGATGTTTTCAATTTTGCAAATTTTCGACTTTTTAATGTTCATTGATGGTTTAGCGATGTTTATCGTTTGAAAAAAATGGTAAAAAACTTTGACGAAATGCTGGATAATATCTTTACACCACTTTTCGAAGTGACAAATGATCCGGAATCTCATCCACATCTTTTTCGATTTCTACAGCAGATTTCCGGCATCGATTCCGTTGATGATGAGAGCAAACTTGAGCATATAAAAGTGAGTGATATGCTAGAAAAGTACTTTAATTCTCTTGATAGATAGATGCGGACTTATATCATGCTAATTTATTTAGCATTAGAACGATACCTTTAACATCAGTCGTATTTTTTCAACGAAGATATTAAAATTCGAATCTTAGAACTCATCTAAAGAACTGGAAATTTTATGCAATTAACATTTGCCGTTGTTGTTTAGTCATAACAGTTGTTATAATTATATGTCTAAAAAAGTTGTTTTCTGTAATAGATTAAATTTTCTTTAATATCACTTAAAAAACAAAGTGAGATTACATACGTAATCAATACGAAAATTAGCAATAAAATTTTGAATTGATTTCAAAATGGAGTTGACTAAAATAGAAAAAAGTTGAAGTATTTTCTCTACTGCAGTTTGATCGTTCAACACCGGAACCGAAGGATTATTGCGACGCCGAAAATCCATCATATGACTATTATTTATTTTATATGTTTGCGAATTTAGTAACACTCAATGCACTGAGGCGGTGAGTGGTTTTTTTTTGTTAGTTTGGAATTTTTAGTTATTTTGTTTTTATTAAAAATTAACTGAAACATAGCATGCGCTGAGATTTCTTTTATCAAAATTTTTGGAATCAAGGTTTTTAATGCAGTGCCTTTTAAAGAGTCAAAACATTAAAGAGTCATTTCAAAATTTTCAATTATCGGTATTCTAAAACACAATCTTGTTCATTCAATCTGTGTGGAGTATTGAATGATAGTTGAGTTGACCTTTCTGTCTAATCTAGCTCAAGCTCAAAGTGCCAGGATAATTCAAAATTTAACTAAACAGGCATTTTAGGGAACGTGGCCTAAACACCTTTTCGTTACGGCCGCACTGTGGTGAAGCTGGACACGTGAGCCACCTCGTCACGGGTTATCTGACGTCAGAGAGCATTGCGCATGGCCTATTGCTTCGCAAAGTTAGCTCAATTCAATTACCTTAAGTTTTAGAATTTAAATTTGATATTCATCTATAGCTCATTTCTTCTATATTTTCAGGTACCCGTTTTACAGTACTTATTTTACTTATCTCAAATTGGAATTGCAATGTCACCGCTTAGTAACAATTCGTTGTTCATCAGTTATCATCGGAATCCTTTACCAGATTTTCATATGAAAGGGTTGAACGTATCTCTATCAACTGATGATCCCTTACAGTTTCATTTTACCAAGGCAGTTTATTTTAAATTCATACTTCATAACTTTCTTTTTTTTTGAAATGTCTGAAATTTTCGAGAACCTAAATGGAATAAAGCTTGAAACTTTTATTTTGTGGAATAGCAGCTCTAAATAACACTATGAAAAAACCTGTCATTATTGGTTTAGGAAGCACTAATGGAAGAATATAGCATTGCTGCCCAAGTTTGGAAGCTCAGCAGCTGTGATATGTGTGAATTAGCGCGAAATAGTGTACTGCAAAGCGGTTTTGAAGATAAGGCAAGTTTGTCACCCCGAATATTTCCACGCTTTTACATTATAATTTCATGAGTTATATGATATACGACAGTTTATAGTTGGTATCAAATTTCTGGTCACTTTTTAAAAATAAATTTCAGGTGAAAGTACACTGGCTAGGACCAAACTACAAAGAGGAAGGAGTATTAGGAAATGATATCTCACGTACAAACGTTCCTGACATCCGTGTTTCATTCCGTCATGAAACATTGGTAGATGAATTATGCAGTTTATTTCGAACACTTAATATTCAGCATGTAGGTAATGATGATGATGATGGTGGTCTGAAAATTTAATCTTTTTTTAATTTTGCAGTTGCTTTTTAAAAATCTAGGCACTGATTTCGGATTCTAAATAAATTTCAAGTAGTTCTAAGTTACTTATTGATATTGGGATAATAATGCAGGTTAAAAAGCTATCTGCAGAGAGTGCACTTTAAGAAACATTATGTGTTCCGAGTAGGCAAAAAGTGGTTGAAAATAGGGAAAAAGTTTTTTAGCTGTTAAATTTCTGCAAAATAAAATTGTTCTTCCCGTTTTAGTTAACTTTTTTTTTTGTTTCTAATAATCATGAAAAAATTAATTTTAAGCCGATTATTGTTATCATGCGACTATATTTTGTAATATGTTTTGTTTATTTTTGTTTTTAAATGTATTGAGAAATTTATATGTTTCTACTCGTGTTCTTACTGTTGGGTGCGCATTTTATGGGAATTTCAGTGGTATATTTGCGAAAGTAATTATAGTGAGTATTTCAGTACTGACAAAGCCTATTTTTTGTCCGAAGTTGAAATTAATTTTAAAGCACAGTCGAGGCATTCCGTGGTATACACTCTACAGTTAGAATGTTTTTACGATTATATCGCATTCAATTCTGTTGCAACTTCAAATTTACTTTATTGTTTTGAAACTACTGTTTGTGTGATAAGGAAAGAATTATCAAGACCTGAAATGACTTCAATTAAATATGTTACAAATAAAGTATCAGAGTGACTGAACCAGAATTTTTCTTCTGATTGGTGTTTGACAAAGCTTTAATTAAAGATTTTATTGTTGGTTGTTTTGGATTGCTACAGGATTCAGTTCCATTATCAAATATTCTGTTCATAGTTCATAGAGATAATATTTGTGATATAAGAAAATTCCGAGAATTATATGATTGTATTAGTGAGTGGAATGGGTAGCAGCTCGAAAATAACATCAATAGTGGGATAAATTAAGGATTTTGAATTAATCTTTAGAAAACTACAAATCGGTATTACTAATTCTTCAATAATAAAATTTGCAACCATATAGAAAGTTCATGTTTTGGACGCTAATTACCTAATGATAGACCTGCGTGCCCATCATCTTTCAAGAATATTCAAGTTATTTCAGTCTTTTCCAGGTTATTAGATAAGAAGACTTCAGTAAGGTAATTTGCAAAGTTTAGTTTTTCACTCAGCAAATAATTTCAGTAATTCAGCTTTTTTCATCTAGCATCATCTTATAGTATTAATCGTTATACCATTGTTATTATTTCCTGACAAATTACTAGTTAGTTCATTTGTATCTGGAAGATCCGGATTATAACTGTAATCATCGTTATTCTCAATTCCATAAGAACATATGAATAGTTTAGTAAAAAACACGTGCATATACGTTGTATCTCATCTAATTATTATATTGCTTTAAATTTAATCTATTAGATTTTTAAATTAAATTATACATATAATATTCATGCTGCTATAATAAAAACATTTCAGACCATTCTAAACGATCACTTAACTGAGACTGACTGATTGATGAAAACTTATTCTGAACAGCTGCAAATAAACTCCAGTCGTGTTATCGGTTGACTTTCCTGCAAGCTGTTCAGCAAAATAACTTTTTATTTACTACTCTGCTCAACAAAGTAGTTAATTTTCGAGAAATACAATCATTCTTAGTGCTGCCAACATAATAGTTAGTTTGGTCTCGTTGCAAGTGATGCATTACGGAATTCTTCAACAACATACATTTAAGTTCTTTAAGATATTAAGGAATCAAAAATTTTTTAATAACATACATTTAAACAGAGTTCATCATTAATATTAAATAATCTGAATTTCAAATGATAGATTTCAAAAACGGTCATTAATTCTTTTTGATTCCTTAATATTACATACCGGAAGAGTTTTTAATCAATTTTCCTAAGATTTTAAATCCTTTGATGTATAGGAATTCATCCTGCCACATAATGCACCCATTAGTGAAGTTGCGTTAATCATTATGATGAAAAATCGAGCATTTATTTGCATGATAATTTTTAGGTTATAAAAAACTATTTGATGAAGATGATGAAACAATAGTTCTGTTCAGAAAACAAATTTTATAACGAATTGTATGCTAGACATTTTATAACATCACTAGTCGGACATTTGAAACGTTTTTTATGCTCCGGTTTATTTAATCCTATCTACGCCCAGAAATTGTACTAGAAACTTGATTTACTTGATTTAAACAGTGAAGTAACAATTAAACCATTACTAGCCCCAATCTCAGAACAAAATATCGAATTGAGAATTCTGGTGTTTTATAGGAACCCAAAAAAGTGGATTTATTGATATACCAGAAGGGTCGTTGCAGCTGGCATGGTAATGATAAAGTAATCCAACAGGAATCTCTGCAACATATAATTTGAAATTTATTATGTTTGAATTTTTGTATTTTAATTTCAAATTCGATGTTAAGTAAAAAATAGGACTACTTTAAAAAATAACAAGAGTACTGGACAATTAAACAAATGCATAAACAAACAAATCAATTAAACAAATAAAGGGATATAGAACAAGAGATTTTATACATAGCAAATTAATGGGCTCACTAGATTTTGAAAACAAAAAAAAAAGCATGCTAGCTAAGGAAAAAGGATTTTCTGCCAAATTTTGTTCGGAAATTGAAAAATAATTACGCTCTCCGATTTAAGGCCGAATCGTTTTTCTTTTGCTAGATCTAAATCACCACAAATCATGAAAAATATATAAAGATTTGATTGCTTCAATTCATACTAATTGACATCACAATTTCTGCAACAATTGAAAGAATTAATTTAAAAGTCTTAGAAAGGAATGATTTTTGACGTGATCGCAGAAGCAATTCGTGAATTTTTCAGTCTTTCGTTGCTAATGTAATTGTTCTCGATTTTTTGCATTTGCATGATGACATTTAATTCTTATCAAAATAAGATAATATGCATCTTCAATAAATAATACAATTAAATGTGAACAAATAAATGTCGTAACATGAAAAACAAAGTTCACATAAATATAACGGAGCAAACAAACTCAGATAATAATAAGTGAAAAGTTCATATCCAGAAATTTCTGCAGTAGTTTTGAAGAGACAACCTTCATGAAGCACACAAAATGAACAGAAGAATTAAGATAAATTCAAACCTACAGGTTTTTTGCATGCTCAGTGATGAACACAGAAAAAATAAAACACAAACAAAAAATGAGCATTATAACAGATCTAGTCAAATAAAATTGTTAAATTCAATTAGCACCGACTTTTGAAAAGCATGAGAAAGAATATTAAACAATATCTCGTAACCAAAAAAGCTAACAATTAAGCGAATAAAGATAAGTTTTCTTTTCTCCTGATTCAAATTAATTTTAAAAAAAACAAGGATTTAATGGCGCACAATTGGAATTAAAAATTATATAATAAAAATCATTTTGACAAAAAACTATAACCACAAGTGATTTTTTTCGGTTACTAAAAATCATCAGTCCTCCGCGTTTCCCTTGGCTATACCATCCACTTTTTCCCTTAATTTATGAAAAAAATTTTTTTTTAACTAATGTAAGAAATCAGTATTAGTGTTTATAACAATATGATAATATCTTCAAATAGCCGAGTCTTCTACTTTTAACGCATGCATACAAACCGCCGTAAAGAATCTCAGTTAAATTAATTCACCATAAATACGAATCAGGGCTTCATCAATGAAAAACATAGCAATAATTTGAAAAACAGTGGGATGAAGTCTAAATTACCACTATTGGAAAATTAACATGAATTACATGGTTATGATTAGTAAAGCAGCAATTAACACTTCAATTAATCAACGAGAGATCTTCACAACGACCGCCTAAAATTAGACAAGTTATACATGCAACATCTTTCATTAATAATTTCAGCACAAAATATTGCGTCACAGTTTAATATGTTTTCTGATACAAGTTCCAGAACATAAAGGGTAGAGGAAAGCGCCAAATTAGCACAGACATATAAGGCATTTTAATTTTTATAAACAAATAATTTACAAACAAAGAAATCTATTATTATTTCGAAATTAACGATTTTGTCTTAAAAATACTTAAATTTTAGCAAAGGTCCTGATTTCCTCTTTTTAATAAGTTCCTTACTTTCTCGATAATCTACAAGAGTTATTTGTCCATTTTCTCATGTCATTCAGTTCCACACACTTTAATTTTGAATTCTAAAACAATTTCCAACTCTACCAAAGAATTAAATCTAAAATGAAGAAACATACGCAGTGAGACGATCAACAGCTGCCTGCAATTCAGATTCAGTCGCCTGAGGATATGCAACAGCAGTTAACAATTCAACAATAAATTCGTCACATATACCCGGACAATTCTTTTCCGCTTCTTTAAAAGCCGCAGCGACAGCATCCAGATCACTGCCCGAGTGACGAGTACGTGCCAGTCGATCCAAAGCCGGCAGTAATGTGTGCTCCAAAACACCCTTCAAAATAGCTCAAAATTTTCCACTGTGACTAACAACAATATTTTAAACCAAATTAAATAACCAAAAATACAATTATAAACTTTGCCCGCTTTTTATTTTATTCAATCAATCAAAATAGTTTTTGCATCATGCAATTAAGGCTATTTTTTACTTAACTATGTTAGCACCTAACAAGTAAATTATAGATCCCGAAACAAGCTGTTGAAGCATCAAGACGAACCTTTCTCCTTGGTTGCTCATATATTGGCTCATTCGTTTGAGTTGAAAGATGATTACTTTGGTGAAATGCGGATGTTCGATAGGCAAGAATGTTTGTTGATGCATTTCCAGTAATTTGTGAAGATGTATTACGACAGCGCTGTGCAGCTCCTTGCATATTTGGAGGTGTATCGTTGATTGAAAACGAATGGCGAATTAGTGATGAGGTCTAAAGATTATTCAAAAATTCAGCTAGCATAGATCTATAACACAGCAAAATTTATAATCTGCTATAGTATATTAATCTGTCAAGAAGATGGCTGAAAGCGAGCATATAAACTGAAGTCAATTATTTCTTCCAGTCACTCCTAAGCTTCATGATTTTAAGATGCAATCAATATTGTGAATAGCGTAGATTCTTAAACAACAAATCATTGATTTTCATGTCTTTATCAGTGTGAATTTACTTTCTTATTACTCTTTTTTTTTTGCAGTTTTGGTTAGCAAAATTTCTCCGGGACTGAAAATTACGGGTGAAGGAAAAACATAAAATATAAAATCAATGTATAAATGCAATAAACATAAAATAAACTTCTAAATTCGAACAAAATCTGTTTTTGAATATCAGAAAATAATAAGCATATTAAATATCAAAAAATAATAAGCATATTTGATTTCGCGGTTGCAAAAAAGAGGACATAATTTATGCATTATGTTTTAAAATAAGTTATACTAATTTCTGGCTAATAATGTGCAATCATCATTGCAATTTAAAATATTCGGATCACAATAAGCCTCATTATTTTAAACTATCAACATAGCTTCAATTCTAACCTGGTACAGAAATTTTTTAATGAGATTTGCAAGGTAAACATGAATTATTTACAGATTCAAGTAAAGACAGTAAACCGAATTTTAACTAGTTGAAAAATTTGGAAAGCTAAAATAAAACCAACAGGTGAACTTGCTGGCGATGAAACGGCTATCGTTGTAGCGTTTCCATTATGCGCCACTTTAACATCATTTGCAAAAGGACCCGTGTTAGCATAAATAGGCGATGAGTGGTTGATGCAAGTAGAGGAACTTGTAGGACGCAATGATGTTTGGCGAAGCTCGTGAGCTATTTGAGCCACATTCTATAAAAAGTCGTTACTATATAAAATAAAAACTGTGAACAAACTTTTACAGTGGTCCAAGAGATCCAAAAATATTTACTTAACGGAAAGATAAAATTAAACGAAATAGTTTGATGATTAATGTAACTAGCTCTTCTAAAACAGCATGATTCCTAACATGACAAGCACGACGTGACAAGAATTAAATAGCAGCTTCACGCAAAGCGTATCGTTCACAATAAAAATCACAGATAAAATTCAGAAAAACAAAATTTTAAAATCAATTTTTCTTGAAAGTAAAGCAGAAAATTCGAAATCCAGGATGGAACAACTTACAGAATTATTTCTGTTAATGATTGTAGAGTTCGGACTCATTTCTTGACCTCTCGACAAATGAGATGTTGATATAGATGGTCTTGTAATGTCACTCTTTACTCTTACAGTATTCTGGTCGTTTGTAAGATCGCTTGTACTCTGTGGTGTTTTTATCGTATTAAACACCCAGTCAGTCCTGAAAAAACAATGATTAAATGTTATTTTAAAAAGCTGAAGCATGATTAGATTTTAAATTTCAATTTTTGAAAAAATTTTTCAACATATTCAGTTTTAATACTTAGAACAATAGGATTTTTTAAGAAAAATCTGTTCGTCTCAACATTCGCTGTTCAAAGAAATAACACAAAAGACGAAAAGAGAAATCTGATTAAGGATAACTAATATATTCAAAAGAACTTTGCCAGTGGAGTCAAGAAAAAGATAAAGTACAAAAAAAAATGTTTCAAATCATATACCCGCCACTATTATCAGCTTCTTCATCTTGATCTGAATCGCTACTTGGTCCAAGTCTCGCTTTGTAATCCGCACTTCGTTCAATCAGATCCATCAGAATTGAATTTTTCTTCGCTCTTCTGATGAACGGATGCTTCAGTAACTCTTTCGCAGAAGGCCTCTGAGATAAACTTTGAAAATGAACTATGGACACGTTGAACTATTATTGGT
Source organism: Acanthocheilonema viteae (assembly GCA_900537255.1). NCBI lineage: Eukaryota > Metazoa > Nematoda > Chromadorea > Rhabditida > Onchocercidae > Acanthocheilonema > Acanthocheilonema viteae. The sequence continues at coordinate 39,374 of UPTC01000262.1, read as the reverse complement.
AAATCGATGCATATTTATCTTCACAATGTTAAACATCGACATCATACAACTGATGGGCGAACAGTGTAAATAATCCTATTAGCTACCATTACCTTTTGCATACACATGATTCACCATTACAACCCTTATTGTATACCACATAAACAACAGCAACTAACATTTTCTGGATCTTTATTCAAGCATAATTCGACAAAATCCTTAAACAAGCGAGACCAATGAGATCCATTCAATTGTGGTGGAGGATTTTTAGGTATCAAAAATAACACACGCATTGGATGCAAATCTGAATGCGGTGGTTCGCCATTTGCCAATTCAATGGCTGTAATGCCTAAACTCCAAATATCTGCCTAAAATTGAAAAAATCGTAAATAAAAACCAAATTAAAAATTTTTTTGCTTGAATGAATCAAAAATGATTTAAAACGATTTATAGCTATATTACAATATCTTCATACAGGTTGCGAAGAGAAAGAATTAAACTTCAAATCTTTCAGTTTTTCAAAGTTGGAAGACAGGGAATCAGATATAAAAATATGTAAATTTGTAAACTTACTTCACTGTATTAGGACAACAGAGAGATCTTAATTAAGAAAGAGATATCTTGGCATCCGTTTAGTGTCACTTTTTTGAAATGGACCTTCTGTTGCAACAAAATAGGGAAAAACTGGTCAATAAAAGAATAAAAATAGATTAACGGAAAGTCGAAAACTAAAAAACCTTGAAATCATATGAAGCTTGCCGAATCACTTCAGGTGCCATCCAGAATGGTGTCCCTACAAATGTAATTCGCTTTTTCACTGTTTCTGTTAGTTGTCCGGCGACACCAAAGTCTGCTACCTTCACATCACCATGTTCGGAGAGTAAAACATTTGCAGCTGAAAAAAGGAACCCAATGGATTGTTTTCAAGTTTACTGATCGTTGGATAAAACAAAAAGTGGACAAGAACACAGCATATAATGATATAGATTATAGTGAAGATTCCCTCTAAAAGTTAATATACCACAGGTAAGTTACCTCAGTTATTGTCAACTATTCCTCTATTTCTGAACGAGACCTATTTTTATGTGAGAAAAGAGCAAATTACTTTGGAGAATAAGCAAGCATTAATAGTTTAAATTATTTTCACAAAAAATTCATTTTCTAAACACAATAATGAATTTGAAAATGATGAAATCTTTGATCCATAAAACTAAAGATAATATTTAACCAAGAAGTTGTAAATGGCATACGATCCGAACATTAACAGCACGGTTATTTTATAAAGCTTAATTAAGAAGTCAGCAAAAGTCCAATAAAATGTCTTACTATTACAAGGGATAAAACAGATTAAATAGAAAAAGTATTTAACAAAAAGCAAAAAACAAAAAAATTCAATGGCAATAGTCATGTTCATTTATTCTATTAAAATGCGATTTCATTAAAAGATACCCACAAGAGAGTTTGGTGGCAACTACAAGTACAGCATTTAGAGATTACCTATTTCAAGTTGATTCTTGATATAATATAAGGTATGTAGACATAAAATGCAGAAAGAAAATTGATACTCACGAATAGACTTCTTTTAAACGACACAGAAATTTCACATCGTTTTTTGTTTGAAAAGTAATCACTTAATTGTACAAATCCTTCCCAATCATTCAGAACGAATTACCAAAATCTCTTTTTGCTTTATTCTTTATTATATTGATATCTGGTTGCACGTCAAAAGCTGGTTAGCTACTTTAATGCATGTTCGATTAAAAGTATATTTGCTGTTATGTAAGACGGAAAAAATTATATCAAATATAATAACCAAGAAGTGTCTATAGTTCCTTAATTAAATGTGTCACGAAAGTTTATAGGAAGTATTCTTTTTAATTTAACAGCATTTTTGATTCAGAAGCAGCTATCAAAATATAGAGGAAAGCTCCTCGCAAATTCCTCAAATTTCTCGCATTTTAGTATAACTACAAGTTTCTATGCTATCTTTTCTTTTTTTCCATGAAAAGTTATGCTCTTAAAGTTTCAAATGATGACACTATATATGAATAACTATAATTTTAATATGGGATGACGAACAAACAAAGATGCATTTAAAATATATACTTCAAAAAGAGAATCTCAGGAAGTCACCAAAATGTCAGAAGCGTAGAAATAGGAATCCGAAGTCAAAAGCTAATAGAGTTAGTAACATCATAATTATGAATAATGTAAATAATTCACATCACCTAAATGCAGAATCAAATAAGTACTCTACAAAGCTTGCAGCATTGCAGCATTTTATACTATATCGATATTAAAAAGAACAAAAAACTAGAACCTTTAATATCTCGATGAATTTTCCGCTCAGAATGGAGATACTCTAAACCCTTCAATATTTCGCGCAGAATTACAGCAATATGACTTTCTTCCAATTTACCACATTTTGTTAGATCCAACGCAGAACCACCACCCAAATATTCCATTATTATCCATAACTTGGATTCCTGCAATGAACTTTTAAAAAAGTGGAAATAATAATGATATCAAGATAATTTCATATACTTTTGATCAGTGCAATAGAGTCTATCATGTAATCGAAAAATACTGCAGTGTAACATACTAAGTTTCATGTTTAAAATATTCTGAATTCAAAGGACAGAATCCTTTTGAATCGGCAACGATCGATAAGCGCTTATTACAGAAAATATTAAAATCCACTCACAAATATAAGTTCAATCTCTACTTCAAGCACAAGTCACTTTTATCATCCATTAATCTACTCGTAAAAAATTGCCAATTCTCCAGAAATCCTTCAACTTATCATCATTCCAACAGTATTTCTGCACCCATTTATGAATTTAATAATTCCGAAAAAGGAAATTTCAGAAAACTAAAATGGATCGTACACTCAAAAATATATAATTACACGAACCTTCAAATACGATCCGTAGTATTTTGTGACGTATGGTGAATCACACTGACTAAGTACCATAATTTCTTGTTGTATATCCTCAATTTCATCCTCAGCCTTCTCCAAGTCAATTATTTTTATTGCAACTACCTGTAAGAAAAAAGTTGGAGTTTATGATATAACTTAAAATAATACTTTAAAAATCTCAAATTCTTTTTACCTCTCAATCCTCTCAACTCAACCTCTCAACCTACCTCTCAATCTTTTCAGTAATTAAGAAACATTTAAATGTGCATAAAAGTATCAATTCAAAATTCATGGCAAATTCCGCGAACCTGTCCTGTACGATTATCAATTCCTTTAAAAACTTCGCCAAATGAGCCGCGTCCAATTTTTTCCTGACGTGTAAACAAATATTCCGGATCAAGTTTCTGTAACAAACGAACATATTCGTTGTCATAAACGTGATTCGATTTACATTTATTTTAATTTGCACAGTCACAAAAAAACTGTAGTAGCTAAATTCTAAATGTTTTAAACCAGCTGATTATTCGTTCGAGAAGCTATGGTTACTAACAAAGTGAAAAACAAATAAAGGAGCGTGTCCGGCATCCCTGCGTCTTACAAATTTGAAATGTTCAATTTTTAAGCATGCTTTTAAACTTGCATTTTCAATGATGTCTAATTTCGGAATATCTTAGTGAACTTCATCGGATTTAATCATCTACATTTTGGAGAATTTCTTATGAAGGTAACAACTTTCTTTCAGGGGAAAACAAAAACTTTCAATTTATATTATAAAACTTCAAATATACTTCAGTATACTACGAAGAGTTGTAGCACCAGTAAAAAAGAACTACAAAAAAGAATAAAGAAACGGAATGAGAGACAAGAATGCTTATAATTTAGATAACTCAAACGTACTAATAACAGACAGTATAACTTCTGCATCAAGCCTTTATAGGTGTGCCATTTGTAGAAATTTGGGAAAATTTCATGATTATCGTTACCTCAATAAATAAATTTGTTTTGATAATGTAGAAAAAAAACAGAAGAATCATCCAAAATTAACTTAAAAAGATTTGTAAACACAGGCAGCGTAACCAGCCTATGTAGTCGTGTTTGACTTGCGATTGCAATGTATGCTCTTTCAATTTATGCTACTTAATTCAGCGATCCGAAAAACACAAAGCAATGTTAATTCAAAATATATGTTCATTTTTGAGTTAAAAATCGGCATATTCATGTCATAAATCCTTTGGTTTATTCGGAAATTCAATAAAAGCAACTAACCCAAACGAATCTGAACATTCTGGAACAAAGCTGAAGAATAAATGTAATTTGTGTAAGACAGTAATGTCGAATAGATTGTAATTTGATAACCAAATCTCAACGCAAAATACACATACCCATATTGAGTGACTAAATGGTGCATAGAAATACACACATACTTTCTTTCGAAATGCCGTGGATCAATATAGCATAATATGTACACTATTAGTAGTAGCCAATGAAATATATTTAAAAAGAATGCAGTGGGTGCCACTTTGAAAAGATAATAACCAGTAGGATCAGAAAACAAATGAAAAGTGAAACGAACAACTTCGCCAACTCTTACCGCAGGAGAGAAGCGAACTGCGAGTTTTTACATTAATTTATAAATGATTGCTAACGCACAAAGTATATATATGTAATTGGAATTTGTTTTGCCAAAATTTATATGCACAGAAAAAATCCCAATTGAATCGAATCAGTTTTTTCAAAAATATGGTTCTAAGGGATGAAATGCAAACAGTGTGAGATATTGGCTTATGCCGGATAGAATGTAAAGGAATGATGAATAATGGAAAGAAATGCACACCGAAACCGGTGTAGTACACAATGATCCCGTAATGGCATTAATATGAAAATCAATAAATTAAAAAATTTAAAATGATGAAATATATATATATATATATATATATCCATTTAAAAAGAATGAAACTGAAAAAACCCACTTATAATCTATTGTTTCCCGGTAAATTAAATGCCCAGCTAATTTAATCTCAGTAAATAAATTCAGTTTGCAGGAAAATATATGAAACAGTTTGTGAGTAGAGATAAGGTGCTTAGCGGGACTTGTTTCCAGTTTTTAATGAAAGATTCTAAAAAAATAAAAGAAAAACAAACAAGAAAAAATAACATCACTGAAGAGTTTCCAATACTGGAAATGCATCTTCGAAGCATTCTCTTCCAAATTATATGATAAAAAAATCTTACTTTCAATTAGCAAGCCATTAGGTATTAAATTGTTCTTAACCACATAATTACAATGAAAGTCTACTAATCACATCAATTCAAATACTATTTTTTTTTCCTCCAAAGTTTTTTAGTATGTTGACTAGATAGTTTTCATTAAGTTAGAATTTATTTGTTACTATGCATCTCAACTATCAATGTCTCTAAAATATACCTTCTCCAGTTTGGAATTTAAATCACAGGAAAATGCGTTCTGAATAACATTTATCTGTTAAACTGTATTTTTCATTTAAAAAAAATAAAGGAATTGCCGTTGATGATTTATAAGAAAAAAGAGAAACAAAAAATCTGGTAGAAATACGAAAACCTAGAGAAGTAAAGTAATAAGACTTTAGATCTTACATTCTCCTACTATACTGTGAAATACGAAATTTTCATCAATTGAGATCAAAGCATACATGTTTTTATCTCCGAAAATTGCACTCAAGATAAAGGACCATCAGAGTTGAAATCGCGAAAATCTGAAAATGCGCTGCTTAATTTTAAAAAATAAACATGCCATTCCAATCAGATTTTTTTCATCATTTTAATGGCATTATCAATATTATTTTATTAGCTTCTCTAATACCATATGATCCTATAATGGAGTGAAAAACAAACAAGCATTGACTTCGGCCGCTGATATGATTTTATGCCGATCGACATGATAACAAGTTTAAAATGATTTTAAATAGCATAAGCGAGTAGATTAATCAAATCAAGCACACCTTTCATGGATTTTTTAGACATAGCTGGTATATAAATGAGAAAAAGATTACGAACCTAAATTTTGCAACACAGCGAAAACCTTTCCTGTAGGTTTAAGACTATGATTAACTATGATCTAATGCAAATTTCATTTTCTCAGAAAAAAGTCATTATATATATATATATAATGACTATATATTATAACAGAATAGCGAGTCTTTCTTTTTTCTCTACTACAAATAACGTGACACAGCAGTAAGAGACTTGTGCAAGCCAAGTAAGTGAACAAATATTGTATGTATCGAAAATAATATTTTTTGAATTCTAAAAATATTTTGTGATATAATCAGATGCAGTTAGAAAAAGAGTAAGCATATAAAAAAAATGCGAACGAAGTAGTCTTAGCTCTTGTATAGCAATGTTAGTATCATATTTTACTGATGTTAACCATTAGCTCCCATCATCAAGATCGCTAAAAGTAACGACTGCCAAAATTTATTTTGCTATAGAATGTATTATAAATTTCCATTTATGTTTCGATTTAGATCACGCTTAGTGAGGCCTTATGAATAAAAGCTGAAGAAGCTTAATTTTTTTCCTTTTTTAATTTCAAATCAGCAATGGATGGAAATTATTTGCATGAATTAAGTGTGCAATATACTATGATTATATTTTTCATACTTCCCTTTTTTTTCTTTTAAATATCTCAAAATTTGATTTTTCTACAAATATCTACGTAGGACGGTTAAACTTGTATCTGTTACAATTATTTCCCGAAACATCTTTTGTGCCAATCAATGGTTGATTCCAAAGCTTCTGACATTCGATTGATTCTGCTCAATTTGCCATCAATGAAATTACATTAATAAATGGCACATGAGGAATTATTTCCGTTGTTCCTTTTATCATTTTTTTGGATATTATAAAAAAAAATCAAATATAAGAATTAAAAATGTGTCGAGAATTTTGCCACCACCCAAACAAGTAAATAAATGAATAAAGAGACTGCTATTTGATGAGATGAAGAAAAACAGAAAATGTAAACAAATCTCTCAACATACTGTTACTATGCTATTTTAGATACTTTGTAATCTGGATATCATCTTTAAACTTATTTCAGTTCAACTAAAAAAGTGATAAGATAAAATGCTCCATCACAAAAAGTGGTACATGATACAAACATCGTGTTACTGACGAGATCATATCGTAACCTCATCCTTTCTTGCAGTTTGTAAATTTCTAGTTCAATTAATATATTTTTTTCCTTTCAATCCCTAGTATTATATCACAGATTATAATTTATCCTCCCCGCACAATTAACACTCTGTAAAGCGCTCATGGACTTTTCCTCCCTCTTTTCGTATGAAAGTGAAAAGGTATACAAGGACAAATTTCATGTGAATCATACACAAATTTTTATGTGTGGAGTGTGAAGTGCTCTATTACGATGTACTGTGCATGCAAACGCACATTCACATACAACCCCATATATCAAAGAATACAGCATACACTCACATTTATATTTCGAAAATATTAAACTCCTAAGATGAGTTTCGACTTTTTTAAAAAGTTTCGATTTTTACTCAAAAAATCAAAAAATCTCAATTTCTTCAAATAATTAACTCAGTTCCTAAAGTTACAGGAAAAATACTGCACTCTATATTGTGCAAATGTTATGGATTTTCTTCCTTCTCTTTCACTCGAAACTCTTTCACTCGAAATGCAAAAATATAGGCAACCTTATTTAGGAACACTTGGAAAAACATGTTTCAGATTAACAATCTCCAATTTCTGATGAATATATATTTTTCCTTTCATAAGATGTAATATACTTCTTTTTAGGTCTTCCTCATTTTCATATCAACTTCCAGTTTTCTTCATCTTCAGATATATATTCAAAGTAATTTCTCTCTAATACACTATTAATTTTATCCCACAAAGAGATAACTTTATCAATAAAACCATCTGGAATTAAAGAAGTTGCGGAAGTTAACGGGTTTACCCGACTTATTGCATTGAATTCGCCAAGTTGTTTTTGCTTTGAATAACTACTGAAGAAACGATCGAAACCACCGTCCATAATACCAATGGTTTTTTAACCAAAAATGATTTAGTTACAGTGATGCAAGGACAGAGATAATGACATGGACAATACAGCTTTTGAGAAACTGAGTAGAACGCCACAGAAATGCTATACAAAGCTCTGATTGATATGTCATCGCAGAATGAATCAAAATAGGGCCTCATTAGTTTCTCCTATGCAAATATTGTGGAATGACATAATTTCAAAACTTTTACCTCTAAAACCAAACATCACAGAAAACTGATACATACATTCAAACACGAAAATGCATGGATAGATAAAACAATATGAAGTTCGAAAAAAAATATGATAGCTACCCTCTAACTTTTCTGAAGCAAAAGGATATAAGTATCATTCCATAAATTCACCGATATATTTACAGAACAAATCCATATTTCCTCTCTTTCAAGAAATGAAAGCGTTGGTTTTTTTAAAATTCTTCACGACTTATTCTAATGTTTACTTTCGATAAACAAATTGTAGTTACATAATAATCTGTATCAAAAAATTAGAATACGAAAAAACCTGCCGATTGTCCTGGAAATGCTGCCATTGTTTTCAGAACTTAGCCGATTCCGAAAAACTTTTCCAAGCGGTATTCTCGCTTCTTGTGCCTTCTCGACAAATCTAATCTATCTGATGTGAAGTGCTAAAATAAAGAAGCAATGATGACCATGAAACGTGGAAAACAACAATATTTTATACAGACTCCATCAATAAATATAGCAATGTTTCAACGAATATAGCACTATTATCTAAAAAATTAAAAAAAAAATTCAGCATATTTCCGACATCGCAGAATCACAAACATTATTCGATCACTGCAATATATCTTCAGTCTTCATATAATTTGGAAAATGGCCAGTAAAATAAAATTATATAGTTCATATGTTCAATTTTTGTGTTTCCATCTCACCGCAGCTTTAAAATATTATTTTAAAAAACATCGGCATTTGAAATAACATCATCTGCGTTTGGACTGATTTATCGAAAGCAACGATTCAAATAGTTGAAAAATAATGGGCAGCTTCTATATTACATATATTTCAACATCCTAAATATCCGCAAAAAAACTGAACATTTTTAAAAGAGTTTCCCAGCTCTGTTACGTCTCAAACGTATTAATCTTTTAAGTAATAAAATTAATAAAGTAACCATATTACAAGCCTTCAAATTAAAAAAATATAGTAAGTCAAGCATTAAACTGATTCAAAAAAAGTTTTTGTTTGAAAAGCAAATACTGTTTCGAAAATACTACCAGATAGAAATAGGATTTCCGCAGGGCAAAGTGAAATAACTAAAGATAACAAAGGTAGTTTTGAAATATTTGAAATAGATTTAATTTTCCCCAAAAGACTAACGTAATAAAGTGCAAATGTAAGTTTGATGAATGAAGATAAAAAAGTTCCAGCAGAAAAACTAACAATATCAAAACAAGCCAATTGAAAAAAATATTATCCGTCAATAGCAATCATTCCTTTTTCTATTAATCTGCGATCTTTTTTCCTTTTATTCTGCTTTGCTTATAAAAAAAATCTATTTTTTCTTACGCTCTCTGTATTTTTCCACTGTTAACAAAAACAAGAGCATGGTTATTTATCGTCGAAAAAAGGGGAAGTGTAGAAAAACAAACATTGAAAGATTTGTTCAGAAATCTTTCAACCTATTTTTTTCTGAATAAATCTTTCAATGTTTTTATAAACGGGACTAGCTCGAAAAATGAAAAGAATAAAAAAAATCCAGAAAAACGTTTCAAATAAATATACTGTGTCAATGTTTTTCCTGATGTTTTATGTAAAACTCATTTAATTCAGCAAATTTTATAGATTGCGCTCCCGTGCCTGTAATTTGCAAATCTGTTATTCTCCATCACTGAGACATATTTCAATTAAATTTTTACAAATGGATTTTCTCCCAACAATATCCACTTTTCCTAAACTAAAATTTCCGTCTTTTCTTAAAAACAGAATAATTCTCCGAGAAGTATTTGTGTTTCATTTTACTGCTGCGCTTTTTTGATGACGACACAATTAATATGATAAGAGAAAAATACAAATAGAACAAAATTTTTTTTTTCTTGCATCCTAGAAAACATGAATTGTAACTTCATAAACACATTCTAAAAAGCGGAAACAAATATTCTCACTTACAAATAAGCTATTTTTCCAATTCAGACCATAACTCCTGTATTGTTAATGTAAAAGCTGAAAGTGAACAAATGAAATGAGAGAAGAACCAAGAGAGAATTCCTTACACCACTACAGCCGTCATCATCCACTCTGTCGACCGTGTGCACACTACCAATCATACAACTCACAATCACGCCTTCAATAAAAAAAATCATAATTTTACAAATGAAAAGCTTTTCTGCAATAACTCCATGGTTCTTCATAACCACTCAAATTGAAAACTGCCGAGAATTTAACCATAAATGTACCACAGAAAGCTGAGATAATACATATACTTTTAATATGAATCGATATTTCTTACCATCATTTTTATTAAAGTATTAGTGCATAAATAATTTTGATTTTTTTTTTTGATTTATACTTGCTTATAGCATCTATCCCTGTATTCCATTAAGATAACAGAAATCAAAATTATGCTTCAGAATCTTCAAAAAATCTTCGCATAATGCTGTGTATTAACTACCCTAATCGTTTCTGGCAACCAAAGACAATGAAAGATAGGAGAGAAAAGTGATGAATAATATATGCAAATAAGGAAAAGGATGGAATTGATTCCGCAACAAAAATGTCAGTCGGTATAATCGATTTTTTTCTCTATCTTAAAATATAGCATTATCTGCATCCCTTGTACAGCCAAATATTATCGCTTTGTTGTAACATTTTCACTCATAATTCGAAGAATTTGTACAACTGGAATTTATTTTCATTTTAAAATACCAAATTTCGGTCGTTTAAATAAATAGTATCAGCGTCTCTTCCTCCTTTTATTTTACTAGTTGAGTCAAGTCTTGGTGATATATTGTTCATTTTTCCGCCAATCCCAAACATATGTTTTAATAAGTTAATAAATCATCTAGCAAAACACATATCATATTACAAGGTTTAACGCAAAGATACTTTCGTGTTCAATTTAATAAATTCAATTCTAAAAGTAATTTAATATTTTACAATGCACTTTCATGCAATTCAAAGGATTTTTTTTTTGAGGACTTGTGGAACCCTTGCTTGCAGAACTACTACAACTACACATTAACTTTGTATTTAAGAACAAATAGACACACAAATTCGGAAACCACACGACTCTTTTTCATAAGTTAATGTCAAGAAGGATTAAAAAATGCTCTTCGCATTCCTTTTATAATTATCCTCAGCAACTATGCCATTTCTGTTCTCGATTTGTAATTATCCTTCACAACATGTAACTATTTAACTCTCAACTGTATTTGAAAAGTAAACTAACGATTCAAAAAAAAAGATCTTGTCACTCGACAAATTGCAGCAAGACCCGTTCAAACGCCATGAAAAATCACGCAAAACACGTCAACCCAAGAGAGAAGTCCATGCGCACTGCTACAGTAACCCGAAAAGAGTTCCAGAAACATGTACTGATATAAGCGCCTGGCACATTTTCAACCTGAATTATAAAACTATGAGTGCTACTTCACGTTGGATTTTCCCTTCTGTCTTTAATTTCCTACAGTTTATATTGTTTCTGTGGACAAATGAAACATGTTCGCTGACTTTGCAAGAAACTTCTTGATATGTTGTCTGTCACGCACATACAGACACGCGTACACACACACATACACACACATGCACACACATCTACTAAATTTTTTTCCAGCTTTAATATTTATGCGCGCTAGCTGTCCTCACTGCGAAAATTCCAATTTTAATAATAAATTTTATGGCCATAATTCATACTCACATAGACTATTATCATCATCTCCAATACATCCTGATCTTACAGGAGGAAATTATTACTGTTACATTTGCTCGTCTGTTGAACCGCTGCATGAGCTGATTAAAATATTTCAGAATAGAAGAATTTTGTTAAGATAAAAAAAGTCTGTTATCGACATAAACATGATACTTTCAAATGTGACAGCTCTTCAGTTTTGTTATGCAGTAAATTCATTCCATGGTTAATGGATATGAAAAATGAAAGAAAAAATAAATAAAGTGAAGGGAAGAATTTTGTTTACGGCTGTAATATGTGCAGTATAACTTTCAGACGTCATAAATATTTACTGAGAAATCATAGTCTATTTCCATCTATCATCGAAAAGATTTTCGATTGTTTTATCAATACAATATTTTTTTGCCAAAAAACTAGAAAAAACTGGCCATAATCCCTAGAAAATCTTGAAGGTATATTCTTGAAATTAATTCATACTTTATAGGAACAGCAAAACTCTATCGATAGTATTTGCATTGAGTCATTCCTGAATTCTTCAATATAAGCCAATTGTGAAATGATGCATATTGTCATTATTTATGGAACGTTAGTCGATATCACAAAAAAAAAATAGGTCAAATGGAAGAATGAGAAAGATAAGTGTGAACACAAAATATTAGCATACCAATAATTTCATTGATTTAATCGTTGAAAGTCTACATTGTCCCTTGTAGTATTGAATGTTACATAAACAAGAACTGAAAGTTTTAACTACTCAAAGTAATCAGTAGTTCAATTAGTGGTCTCTGAGACAGTTTCATATCTGGAATTATTCTTCAACAGCTACAACAGTTCGAAGAGTATATATTATTTTAATTGAATCACAAATCATTGCTTTTCCGTAAATTTGCTAGTAAAAAGCTTGGATAAAGTGTCAAGTCAGAAAGCAAATTTCAAGAAAGTTATCGCAATAGTCAGAAATTGCTTTTTCATATTAAGCTCCCTTCAAAAAGAGAATTTCAAAAATGTGTTAAATATTTGTGCGATAGTAAATGAATAGAAATGAAATTCAAAAGAGAACTATATATTACTTGTTCGAAAAGAAATCAAATAAACTTTCAAATATTTGGATAAAGAAGTCTAAGACACGATGGAAAATCTTCTATTCAAAGACGGACTTTCAGTACTTAAAATATGGTTGATTGTTGAAAATTTCAACAATCAACCATATTTTTTCATGGACTAATGTCGTTAATGGAAATGACAATCATTTGAAGCAAAAGCATGATTACTTAAAACAAACGTGAGTGTGTAAACACGACAGTATGATAAGTTAAACTTAGTAAAATCTTTCGGAAATGGAGTGCGGATTACGAACTCGTCGAATCATAAGTACAGCATCAAATGGTATATCCCATAATTAAAACAATGTATTAAAAATATTCACGACAAAAGCAATGGAAGACAATTTTTATAAACAACTTTAAAATAAAGCAATTTCGTAAATGTATGGTCGTTTAAATTACTAATATGCTGATCATTACCACATATCAAATATTTATCCTACCGATCAATTGATGACCTACATTGTGGCGTATATGGTATATTATATTCTGCTATTAATCAACAAAATATTATGGTATATTATAATCGATAACCTATTTAAATCGATTCTAACAATAATATTTATCAGATAATGTGAAACAGATTTAACCAACAGTTTAAAGATTCGCATATTGGTAAACAGTTCCTAACAATTAAACGGAACAGTTTGACATGCATATATCCTCAAATATTTTGCATATTTCCTTAGATTAATAAGATTTAAGAAATAGCACTCGTAAATGATTTTTAAGGAAAGCAGAATTGAAAAGACAGCATTGAATAAAATGCAGTGAATGGCAGAAAAACTCATGTGAAAGGTTGACGTTTGAATTGCTAAAATCAATGAAGTGGATAATTATTTGGCAATTTTTTTTTTATTTTTATTTAAATATCAGTGGGAAGTTTGGTTGTTCCAAAAAATGTAATTATATATTTAACGATCGTTGATTTCCATCATTAAGTATGTGATAACTTCTATTCGTTCACATTCCATTTCAATTTGTTTTTAATGGAAGGTAAATAGATAGTTACTGAAATATGTACTTTTCTTTTGAAATTCGTTAATTTTATTTCTTTTTGCATTTTAATTTATTTAATATTGAAGAATTTTCTCTGAATCAGTGATTATGGCACGGCGTCCATTTGTTTATTGGGCACAGAACGAAAGATTACTTTTCTTAACGATTGATTTAAAAGATTCATCGGTTGGATTATTTCTTCCTTTTTTTAGAGAGTTCAATATAATTGTAGTAGATTACCACTTTTCCCAGACTAATCACTCTGAATTAATGGTTTATGACATGATTGGGAGGAAGAAAAATTTCTTCCTTCCTGCTGATGGAGATTGTTTTCGTACCACATAAGATGTACTCATAAATACTTGGATGGCATCCTTCTTAGGATTGCAAATTTACTGCAATTTATATTTTGAAGAGGATTTGAAGAGAAATCTGACACCTTGAACTGTAACTAGTGAGTAATTAAAGCTAATTAGAACCGCATTAGAATAATTGGGATTTTTATGCTTATATTCCAGAGGGTTTATTTCCAAAATTATTTGCAGGATGCCTATTATACTATAGCAGGCAATGCATTTGAGTTTAGTGCCACTGGAGTCGGTGCACATGGTCGATGTGAATATTCCTTTAATTTGCCGTTATTTGCAGAAGTAGAGATGGAAAAGGTATTATTACAATGAGATTTTATATTAATTAAATTATTGATGTTTCCCGTACGTATTACGTCGGTAAATTATTGCTATCCTATCTAAATTTTAAGAAGATATTACTAGCGGCAATTTAGTAGCTTTTCCCTAGCAATAATTTTATTTCTATTTTCAGATTGGTCAGGAAAATGGAAGCAAATTGTTTTATGTTTTGAAGAAGAAGGATGCTATATGGTGGCCTACTGTTTTGAAAGATAGTAGTCGATATTCTTGGCTTCGAGTATGCAAACTTTAGATTTTATATTTTTGTGTGCTATTTTAAACGCTTATATAACTGTGTCTTGTATTCTTATATGGAACGCAAAACTTAAGTAGTCAAATATATGGTTCCAGGTTTCAATAAAACTTTGAGTACGAAAGGAAAGTTAAGCTTTTCCTTTAATTTTTCACTTCAGAGCATCAGTTTGGCGCGAATTCTAAAGCGATTTTAAAAGAGACAAAAAACAATGAAAAATGCGCTTCTTAATGATTACCTATTTTATCGAGTGCCGTATTGTTGTACTGTAATAAGACATTTTTTTAAGATCGATTTTGATCGATTCGAAGATCCAGATCAAAGTGAAACAGAAGATTATGAAATGATAAATATGAATGCGGTCTGTTTTTTTTTCATTGAGAAATATTGATAATTTAATTTCATTAATTTCTACTAATTCACAAGCTTCATACTTTTATTGTAATTTTAAGTGTTTATAGCGCACACCGGAAGCGGAGATGGATGCCATAACACAGCGCATTTTCAAAGAATGCCGCACTAAGCCAAAAACAGAAACAGAATTTATCAATGAAGGTTACAATTTTTGCTAATTTAAGTTTTGGTTTCATCATCATTGGCTTAGGAGGATACTTACTTTTTATTACTATTTTTCTGTCTTTTCAGTGAAATTTTCCGCATTTTATTTCAGTAAAACAATTCGCCAAGAAATGTAATCACTTGCTTACTCACTATCTTTCTGCATACAACGTATCATTATTTATACTTCATGTGTATTTGCTATTTACTTTGCTCTTCAAAATCTCCTCTGACGGGAATGGTGAGCTTGTTTTGTTGTTTATAGTTATTAGTTCTCGTTGCTAAAGAAGAAACATAGAAGACAGGTCAAAATTTAGATACATTATTTTTGGTACAGCACAAAGATGTTTAATAAATCCTTAGAAACAGTTGATATAATAATTTTTCTTTATTAAATTGTAATCAAATTTTATAAAATTCGTTTTCAGAGTATTACAGCTCATTCTGGCAAAATAATGCTAACATTATAAAAATTGCAACAGCTTTACAGCTAATTGACGTTGCACATGCACTGATCGGTTTCACAAAAGGTAGTTACCGAGTCGGGCTTGTGCAGGTTGGAACATGTTTTGCATTTATTATTAATAACCTCTTAGTCCAATTAGCGTCAAAATTGCTGTAAGTGTAGTAAAGGCTCGTTAGTAGTATTATAATTATAATACTACTGACGAGAAAACTTTTCATGTATTAATTACCGATATTTATCCCAATACTTGATTCTTAGCGTGTATTTTTGATTTCTGATAGGTTTGTGGACGTTTAGCAATCATATATATTATTGATGGCTGTCCAGATGTGCAAAATTCATTGACCACTTTTCTTTTAATGATCGCTTATTTTTCGATTGAAATTTTCCGGTAAGTTCCTTTTCCCGAAAAAAAGTCCATGTATGAATATCTTAGTTCTTTAATTCTTTTCTCACTTTTTAAAAATATAATAAATCCTATCCACATTATATACCTATGCAAATGAGAGACAGTTCTACTTCAACTTTTGATATATTAGGGAAATAACAAGTCTGAATTTAATATCGATCTTGTAAGATTGAGAGATAATAATGCTGCTTGCGGTGAATTTTTGACTCTATGTTTGCTCATCTCTTTTTTGATCTTAATAGAAAAACAATTTTTTGGAAAGCTGCATTTTTAGATATCCATATTATGCGGCCAGCAGTTTGAAAATTGAAATTTCATTACTTACGTGGTTACGGTACAATGCATGGCTGTTGCTTTATCCGGTTGGCTTATTTCTTGAAGGTAATATGTTTTCAGTAATTTGTCATAATTTTTTAAACAGTTTTATTTCATATTGATGACTCGATTATTAACATTGATTACTTTACCGTATTTATTTCTAGTTTTACCTTTTAAACAGTGAAACGCGAAGGTTTCATTACTTTTTAGCTTTTATCTTCTTAGAACACCCTCATGATGTTTCGTTACAGATGTCATAGGTGAAAGCATTTGACCTTCTTTGCTTATAATAACAGGCCAAGAATACTAGCTGCAGACTATAGTAAAGCAAAATATGTAGTGACATAAAATCATCTGCATTTTTAAACTTTTTTTTGTAGTTAATTTTGCTTAAAGTTATACATATTCAAATTTTTACACCATATTTATTAATCCGAGAGATAAAAAACCATTTGTAAATACTTTAAACTTCATTAGCATATAATTTGAAATATTGAAAAGTTTTTTCATTGCTTCAGCAAAGATCTAGTAAAAGTCATTAATTTTTTTAGGAGTAACCATGTACCAATCTATTCCTTATTACTATCGAACTGGAAAATATAGTGTTAAACTACCTAATATCGCAAATATTGGTTTCAATTTTAGTTTTGTTCTTGGAATCTTTTTTATCTTCATATTCCCTTTTGGTACGTTTTCTTATGATCATATTTATTATTCTTATGGTGATAGCTATTAAAGTAAGCTCTATTTCTTGAAGTAGAAGAAATTGAAGGTTAAAACTTGATTTTCTAGAAATAACGAACAATTTTGGCATACATTGTTGTTAATGATAATTAATTCAAAGTTCGTGGGATCTTTAATGTTATAAATTTTTACTGAATTGTTAATTATTTGTCGATTTTTCCTCAGTGGTTCAAGTTGCTATTATTTCCGCATGTAGTTTTTATTTTTTTATATTCGTACTTGACAGGCATCAGCATTTAATCTTTTTACACCATTCGAGCCAAAAATGTCATCAAAAGTAGAAACATGTTTATATACATAGTATTTGCTATCAGATTCAAGCTCCTCTGCTGAAAATTTTGTTCGATCTTATTTCCAAAGTAAGCTTTTCTGCTCTTTATATGACATTTATTAAACTTTAACTTTTACAGTGGCAGTGCATTTATTGAGACATATGTGGTTACAACGATGCAAAAAATATAAAAGTCTGGTCAAAAAACTGGCTTAAGATCGATAGATTTATTGATATTAATCGAATTGCATCATATTTTACATGGTGCGGGTTACTACGGAGTTCTGCATTTAGTTTCTTTTACTGATTTGGAAAGTATATTTTATGTTTAGAATTACACATTTCTTGTTTAGTAGCGACAGATTCAAAGAAAAAATTTTCTATTTTTTACATGCGAGAAAATTTTTTCTTTTTGATCTATAAAATAATCATACTGTGTTCTTGAAAATATCGAAAAAAAATAATCAGTGACACACTTCGTACTTGAAAAGGGTCTTCATTGTAACCATTCAGTCTTTTAGCTTTTTTCATCCTTCAGTAGGACATCAGGCGTCCTACTATGAACGTTATTTCTGAATATCTTACACAAACAATATTTCTTTTAATTTATTTTCCAACTTCTTTGAAAGTTCGAAATATGCTGAAACACTTTACACTTATTTAACCAACTAACAAAAAATTTTTGCCCAATAATAGCATAAAAATTTTTGTGTAAAATAATTCTTTCGATGATTGGACAAACTATTTTATTAATTGACTCTCTTCTCACTTTATAACGAAAATAAAAACGTATCGTTTTGCATTTGATAGTATATGATCCTGATCGCACATTTAGTCTCTGTTTTCTGAACATTCTGTTCGATGTTTTATCCAATTAGAAAATTATGCTTTCACAAAATTATAATATGAACAACATTTTTGTTGTGAAATGCAATCCCAAATAGAATTTAACTTGCTTAGATATTAATTGTTTCATTTTAAATAAAAATTCTATGAATACAGCAGCTAACTTGTAGAGAGGTGGTCATCAATGAATGGAAATAAATAGAATTGTCTTAGCTTCTTTTTTAATGAGTATAGGTACTCTTTGTTTTAAGGTTCTTCTTATTGCCACTAAGAGAAGATTGTTAAGGCTCACTTAATGTTACAAATTTTGTTTATAAGCAGAGGTTGTACTTTTTTGATTTGGATAGGATTTCTTTTAGAAACTTCAAAAAAATAGGAAATATATGGCCACAATTGTATGTTATAGTATTTGTGATTTCACTAAACGCGCTTATATCACCAATTAGAGTGTTACAATATTTATATCTAGGAAAAATAAATGATTTCATAACTAAATATCTTCAATTTCCTTCAAATAATTACTTTGTTGTAATAGTATGCTTACTGTGATTCATTATAGCTATTCAATTGTATTGTAATTGGAGTTATAAAGGTATTGCGCAATACATTAAACTGAAAAGAAGTTCAAGATATATACTTATAGTTCAAAGAAAATAATTTGGTTTCTTTCCAAACAATATCTCGCCTTTATTCATAAAATGAAATTTTCGATGGTTATCTTTTCATTGAATATATTCCGTTGTTTGGAATAAATTTTTTTTTCCTTTGTTGATTGGAATGGAAAGACATTGTCATCGGTCGTAATGATATTTTTTTTCTTTCTTAAAATTATTCTTTTCGAGTGATGAATGTATAAATGTAGTTGAACGATCAGAGTGAAACATTTTGAAAACAGTAAATGAAATGTATTTCCTTGAATATTACCAGTTTGATCATTATTCGGTAAAATAAACTGCTATACCTGGAACTTGTTTATCGCTCAGTGTGTTAAATTGTGGCGAATTGCTCGATAAGAGAATGTGTATTAAAAAATACGTGAAATGAAGTGCAAACTGAAACAGAACAGATCACACACCACAAATGAGAAATCATTGACATAAAATGTTGTGAGAAAGTGAAACGGCGATGAAAGTTTCAACAATTTTTTCCTCATTTCAAAATTTGGTTGGACTATTCAATGTGCCTATCAATTCTGATAAATTTATTGCATTAGCATATCAATTACTTCATTCAATTCATCTATGATTTTGACATCATTTGTTCACATTGTTAGAAATGTGATAGTTTACTTCTGTATTTTCATTCTATTGCCAACTTCAAATACTATCATCAAACTAGAAGCTTTGTATGTTTCAAAATGTTTAATTTTCAATTTACATTCAAAGAAAATGAACCATTATAATGCAACTTATCAAAAGTGCCATTGCAAATGTTAGATTATTTTGTGAATTTCTTTTTTCTTTTCGAATAAAGGTGTTGAATAAATAACAAAAAAGAAAAGTGCATTCAAAAGCTAAATTCATCCATAAAAAAGTTGCATTCTTTACGGCATGTTACAAAATAATTCATCAAATAATGGATTGTTTCAAGTTTATTTTCGAGCGTGACTGATAAATGCTGTCATCGTCAACTGATGACGAATGAGCGATTAATGTAATTTGGTCTTTGAAATTACAACAAAAGAAAATATTTCGTTTACACGATGAACATTAAACCTTTTACTTGTTATTCCAATAAAAAGAACAACATAAAATAGGATTTGTAGTATTTACAATAAACAAAATAAGTTATTTATCCAAATTTCACTACTTTCAATCCAATCATATATTTTCTCCATCGTATTGATACAATTAACGCGAATACATAAATAATCATAATTATACTATTTGATATTATTGTTAGATACAGATCAGATTCTACAATTGGTTTATAGCAATGTTGTAATAAGAAAAATCTTAAAAAAGGAAAAGTTTTAAGTCCGAAAAATTGTTTCATCAAAGATTCCTAAAATTTAAAAAGTTGATTTAAAAAATTAAAAAATTTTATTAATATACTTATAAAAGCATCAACAATGCTTACTTTCACCACCATCACGAAACCAGACATAAACACGGGAAAGAAATAGAAGAATGGATAATCCGGTAACAAATATCTGAATTTAAAAATAATTCATTATAGTCTACCTTTTTCAGCATATTCATCTCTTTCGTAATTCCCAGTGAAAAAATTTCTGCCAACATTATTTTTGATCTTTTCTGTGTTATTAAAAACTGGCACTTGCCATTGGACGGATTATGGAGAGTTTAATATGAGGAAAAATCCAATCACTTCAACATTCTTGATCACAGAATACTTTATTTCTATTACATTATGAAATACTAAATGCTGCGTATAATTTTAGGTTGAATTACAGAATTTGGCATGACGTTTCCATTGCTCTAAGATCTTCGGAGGGAACGCTTCACGTATACTATCACGTATACCTATGCTGTCACGTATACTATCCAAGCTTTCTAAAGTACCTTCTCTCAATACTCCAATATAAAAGAAATTTTCAGCATAAATTGCATTTGTGCAACATTTGATGAGTGATATGAGCCGTTTATTGATAATGAAAATTGAACAAGGGCACTTGCTATGGTTGAAAAGTTAAATTGAGGTAAAATTAATTTTGAATTTCAATGCTCTCAAAGAAAAAAGTTTCAAATCTCTTTTATCTTCCACTTCAAAATAACTAACTATTATTTTGATAATTTCAGATATAAATCTTACAAGTAGAATTATAAATGGTATTATAAAGAGCGCCCATTGTTTTACTATGGCAAAAATTGCCGAAATTTCCACTGCAACCAAAACAATAATATATATTAAATTTGGTATAGCATTAACTGTGAAGCCGTGAGCAGTATATATCGCAATAAGCATTACAGAAAGTGCCAGAATATATAAAAATTGTACTGCATACATTGCTGTCTCAAAAAAAGACATATTTGTTTTGTTTTATTGAAATTTAAGAGGTGAAACGGTAATTAAAGCTAATCATTATTAGAATTAATTATTCTAGTGATAAGCTTAATAATTTAGGTCTAGCAATGATACAATGTACTTTGTGATAAGAATAATTTTCTTCTAAAGTTTTACATATGTATATATGCATATAGGAAAGAAGATGTTTAAGTATGATTTCATAATTTGCCCAGATCCTTTGCTTACAGAAAGTAAATGATTCATTAAGTAAATGTCAGTAATATTTTTTATAATGTAAAATTTCAAAATCTGATCTCTTACGTAATTGGTGGACAAATACTCAGCAACAATATCAAATTTAAAAAATTCATTTCAGATGTGGTATAAAATAAAATTTTCGTTGTAACAAACATTTTTTTTTTTCATTGGTTTTTTTTGCTATGAAAATTCTTTTTTTTAGTTCTTTGAAGTTCATTTTTCTTTGTATTGAAATTTGAAATAAAAAATATTCATACAGTGATACGACAGCACAAACATTTCTCATATCGAATCTTTTTAGCAACCAAAAGATAACCACCTGTGGATAATTCGGAACCCTGTAAGGATAAATTATAAGTTAGAAATGTTATATAAAGCAGTTTTCTCTAAATACTTCAATTAATAAAGTAAACCATTTTGAGTTTTCGAAATCGATGTTTTGCCTTAGAGAGTAGACAACGTATGACTGGTCAACTTTAATTCTTTCACAGACAATGGAAAAGGCAAGGAATAAATTTATATTTGTATTACAATCTTTTCATGGGAACAATTAGTTGAAAATAAAATATATTTAAATTAATTTCAATAAAGATATATAAATCACAATTGAAAGAATCTCTCTTAATTCTTCTATTCGGGATACATTTGCTTAACTGTTGTGGTGCGTTACCGATTGGTGACTATGTAAATAAAAAAATAGCAACTTACCCGATTTTCAAAAGGACAAAAATGATAAGTGAGAGTTAAAAACAGGTGATCCGAATAACCTGATATTCTAAAATCTGTTTTGATTTTTTATTTTTGAATTTGGCTTAAAATGAATGTATGCGGTTCTATGTCCCAGTGACATCACATACGATTTACTTTTAAAAAAAAATTATATGAATTGGGAATGAGCCGGATAATCTAATATTCTAAAAGAAATGATGCAAATATGAATTTAATTATCATTGCTGAAATATAGAGATAGTAAAAAATCTATTAGTGGTGAAAAAATATATAGTTTAACTAAAAAGTTTGTTATAATCAAATTTTCTTTATTAATTCGTTTAAGGTTAGCAAAAATACTAGCCATCTTTCGTCATTTCTAAAGTCTTAAATTGAAAATTAATAAGCTTAATTGATCAATGATCACTTCTAGTGCTGCATAATGTAGGAATTATTGTTATTCGATATAAAATTAATTAATTATTCACTTGCACTCTTTGTCATTATAATGAACAAATTGTTGGATATGTTAAATCACACTTTTCAAAACATTGCATTACCATTCTGAAATAGAGGAAAAGTATCGCAAAAGTCTTTTTCTTCTTTTTTCTTTTTTTGTCCTTACAACAGCAAATTATATACAAAATAGGTAGGGATGATCAAGAATGAATAAAACTCACCTCCCTCTCTTGATAAAAAAAATTCAAAAAAAAAAAAATTGAACCAGTTGAAAATAAGGCAATAATCAGCTTCCATTTTAGTGTCACAAAATATCGCACGTATAGAACAGGGAAGGAAAAGGAAGGGGGCAACAGGTGACGTTGCAACCTTTTAGTTTTCTTTTTCTTTTTTTAATATCAAGAAAGAAGTAGAAGATACTGTTATAATCAGTCATAATTTATTATTCTTTTGAAATCGTTTTTTTTTTGGCTATAAAAATATATTGAAAGAGACAGTTTTATGATATTGTTGTTTTATAAAGGAAATAAATTTTTTTTGTTCACTATTTGTTAAAATTTGTGACGTTATTTGGTAATTTCTAGTGAATGCATCCCGTTTAATTTTTGTATCTTTTACCAAAAGACAGAAAATACTGTTATAACCAGTTATAATTAATATCGAGAAAGTTTTATTACAAATATAGATGTAAAATTGTTTGAAAATCCAATTTTGAATTTTCAAAAATATATTCAATTGTTATTTATGTGAAAAATAACTACTATGATGCACTGTTTCTAGGAAACAAGGAGGGTGATAGAGAATGCGTTTTGTTTTACTTCTTCCCAGGATATCTCGATATCTTTAACATGCTAGATTTGCATAAAATACCAAACAACTCTCGTAACAACTGAATCAATTTCATATCTACGAATAATTTTAATTTCTAGAATAAAGCAAAAAAATCAAATACAGCTCAGAATTGGAGCAATAATTATAATGGATAATATTGCCATAGTACGAAATAAATTACGACTTCGTAATGATCTGATGCGATGTCTTCTATCCGAATTCATCAGTACTGCTTTTTTGTTGGTAAAATCTTCCGCTATTTTTATGAATTTTTTTTACGAGAAACACAAAAAAAATCATGCATTCATGGAATATGAACTCTCAATCATCGCATTTACATTTTACTAATTCAATTACGATATTGTTGTTCAAATGGATTAATGTCCTCGATGTGTTAAATTCCGACAAAACAAAATTGCAACTTCATAAACTATTTGCTCTAATAATCTTCCAATGCAACTTTAAATATTACAATTGAAAATGAAGTCAAATTCTAAATGAATTGTATAAGATTTTCTTTAAAATATTAAACTATCTCAAGATAGATGGAATTTTTAAGACATCAAAATTTATTTTCGATCATTCCCTTACAAAGAGAATATTTTGATTACTCTCAATGTTTCCATTTTATTTTCTACAAACTAAAGTTCTTTCTATAAAATTATTATTTATCATTACGTTTTTTTATTATATTCATAAAGAGTAACAATAGCAATAAAAAGAAAATGCAAAAAAAAAAATCTCAATACCTGTAGAAAAAATTTCAGTAACCGACTTTATATGTTGCACAAAGTACGATCATCGGAAACACTTAGTTAGATGATATCCCAAACAGATAATAAGAATCTGATCATTTATCGTAAATCAGAGAATATTATGATTTCTTTTAAATGATATGTTTAATTTTTTGAACAATTCTTCATTTATTTCATTCCGAATTTTATCATCCGCAGGTCAACAATTACAAAAGCGAGTTTGTCGCTTTTTGTTAAATATATTACAATGATGACAGTTTTAGTTTGCTGGTACCTCAGCAAATGCAAGTAATCTACTCGGAGGTTCTAATTGCAAAATTTGTGTAATGCTTGGATGGGCTTTTGGAATAGGCCTCGGTGCTTTTGCAGCTGGTCGTTTATCTGGTATGTTTTCAAAAGGATTTGATATTTTACATGGTTTTCAATTTGAATATTCAAATTGTGAGATTGTAAAGTTTTCAGCTTTCAGCTATTTAACGTTACTTTATTGTTTATATGTTCTAAAAATATTCAAAGTATCAACCACTAACTTTAACTATTTAATCTTCTCATTCAGCCTATCCCGTAGTGCAATCATTCTCGGCAATTTTCCACTCTTTCAACAATCGTATCGAAATGTTCAGATGAATTTTATCATAAAACGAATACTGGTTAACATTATGTAGCTTGAATAATTTATGTCCATTTTCATAAAGTTTATTTTCATTCAACTAAAATCGGTTGGGAATATTAGCCGAATTTCAAAAATCACTTCGATTTTATATGATCTAATTTGTTTAGCATACTGAATATTCAGACTGCTTAATTATCATTTTTAACTGGACATTAGCATTTAAGTTTATAATGTATTCAATTGATCAGTTGTTTTTTTGCTATTATCATTTAAATTAAAACTTCATCGTGAAATCATTTGATATACATAATTAAATATTAAATTTTATAGGAGGACATATGAATCCGGCAATATCGTTCGCTTTTTATCTTTGTGGCAATTTATCAGCATTTAAGTTCATAATGTATTCAATTGCTCAGTTATTTGGTGCACTTGCGGGCAGTTTTCTCACTTTCTTCCTTTATTACGGTTAGTATTTTTACTGATAATAAAGTTTAAGGTTATGGCACTGTGTAAATGCGATGAAAATTCCGCACTGATAGAGAAGAGAAGGGGTACGATAAACAATGACTAATGTTAAATAGCTTGAATAGTTTACATCAATTTTCATAAAGTTTATTTTCATTCAGCTAAATAAATCTGGGAATATTAGCCGGATTTGATTTCTATTTTATAGATGTAATCTTTTTAGTAAAAGCAAATTCTCAATGATAATGATAATTAATGAAAATAAAACTCCACATCTTTCTTGTTCTATTTTAAAAATGATCAATCTTTCCTTTTAGCGTAATGTTTATGAATGTTTATATGTGTTTGTTTATAACTGCTTTTATGTATAATTTTTTTCTTCTGCAGATGGAATCAATCATTTTGATGACGGTAATCGGCAAACTACTGGACCAAAAGCAACAATTGGAATATTTGTTCCTTGGCCACAGGAATATTTGAGCATTTCTGGCTGCATCTTCGATCAGGTTTTTCCTTATTTTTTTCATTTTTTTTTGAAAGTAAGATATTATTCAATTTTAAGATAGAGAAAATAATTAGAAATGTTAGAAATTCAAGCACTCTAACAATTGGAATATTTGTTCCTTGGCCACAGGAATATTTGAGCATTTCTGGCTGCATCTTCGTTAATATATGTACATTAGCGCTCCATTTTAAAAAATTTAAAAAAAAAATTTTTTTTGTATAAATTCTTAGCATAATTAAAGAATTTCCACTATACTATGATATAATGCATCACATTTTAGTTCGTCGGTACAGCACTTCTTAGTTTTTGCATAATGATATTCAGCGAACCACGAAATAAAATTCCACCGGCAGCTCAACCAATGATTCTCAGTATGACTATCGTTGTGGTTGCTGCATGTGTTAGTGAAAATGCAGGCGGTGAGATTAATCCGGCAAGAGATCTTGCACCAAAACTTATGGCTGTCAGTGTCGGTTATGGCTGGGATGTTTTCAGGTTCTCTTCTTTGATTTTTCATTAATTAGCCAAAATTATTACATAAGTTTGATAAGTTAGTTTAATTAGATAAAATAAATTAGATTTAGTTAACACACCGGTGGTACTAACATTGCTTTAAGGAATATTCTTTCCTTAATTATATTGATTCTATCTAAAACTGAGAGCATTTTTGACCCGAAAGTTCTTTAACTTTTCTAATATATTCTAGAATTTCTACACAAACTTCTAATCCATTTGTTTTTTTTAGCTTCCGAGAGTACAAATGGTTCTTGATACCAATCTTCGTCCCATTTGTCGGTGCAGCATTTGGTACTTGGTTTTATTACTTAACTCTCGGTATTCTTTTATTTATTAACAATTTTTTTTGTTGTTTACTTGGGTCATATATTGCATAAATTAGATAGCTTATTTCTGATGTAAATAAATACCGTATTGTGGATTCGAAATGATTACTGTGGCAGAGATGTCTTAAAATTTAACCAATAGTTAAATCAAACAAATATGGTTATTTTGAAATAGTGTCACAACTCGAAACAAGGCTGAAATCAACAATTATGTATTAGTTAGCTTGATGGATGATGATAATAGCATCTGACGTAGATAAAGGTCAAAGGCGCCATATAACTCAGGAATGGAAGAATACTTTTGAAATTATTCATTCACTCCTTAGGTTTGTATTATTACTTGTTAAAGTTAGAATGACTTATCACTATGACGATAAAAACTCATCAACTTATTTTAATTGTTGTACACTCTGAAATAACTGATTAATATTCTGGCAATTATTTGTTTCACTGATAAGATTTCTTATGTACAGAGTTGGAATTTTAGTTTAAAAAAATTTTGTACAATTGCAGGAATTCATATCAGCGATGATAATGATGAGCACAACAAAATGGACAATCGTTTGGAAATGAACGAAGTGAGCAGAGTTGCAATAGGAAATTCAAAGATAGTGATCTCGAAGTGATAAAATCCATTTGAGTTTGTCTGCTGAAATCAAATTCAATGTAGTACATTTCCGACCTATTTTTGCTTTCTCGATTAGAGTGTTTGTAATTGCTGAAGCAATAATTATTAGAAGAGAAGATGAAAATGCAACTTAAAGCCATCCAGTTTGCTATATATTTCATCGGAGAGAACAAGAGAGATTAGAAAAGAGAAAGATGTATATAATGTCGAAAATTATATTGGAAAATATTACACCATAATACACCTACTAATTTAGTTCTTTCAATCCTTTTTTTCTTTCTTTTCTTTGATTTAGAGTTTATCTCTTCCACATTTTTATCAAGGTTATTATGTAATATTAATTATTGTGTAATTATTATGTAAGCTTTTACTTCTTTAATTTCACCTGGTCGAGATTTACGTGTGGTTACAAAAACAAACCTAAGTACAAATTTGTCATAAACAACTGCTAGCATTTCGAGAAAATCTCAATGAAATGGTCTTAGCTTTTGACTTCAAAAGTAATTTCACTAATTTAATGTAAACAAATATTTGAAATATGTAAGTGGAAATGACTTTCAGTGACAGCAAGAATGATATTTTATTTCAATAATGCATTATCATTTGCTATCTATTGACTTCCAATGTAAGTACACAACAATTGTTTGACACATTAGCTAAAAAAAATAGCGAAGTTTACACGAATACTTACACTGTCAATTGCGCTTTCATCACTTTACTCTTTGCAAATAAATTAAACCATTTTGTTTGAATCTAATATGAACTTTATCTTCGTTTGGGGCTAAAAAATTAGCTCTCGATTTCTCATTTACTGTTTGCAACAAACATGATGGGCAATGTATTTTGTAGCTTTATAGTAGAATGAGTGAAGCTTCTTTGAATTTTAAATAAATTCTGTACTCATCCGATGGTAAGATAGCGATAGAATTATGATATTTAAGCAGAATTGTCACGGTCAAAATTGCTCTGATTCCTTAAACAACATGCCATTCCATTAAGATACGAATTTTTAAAAACAATATCTGATTACTAATTTGAAATTCCAATTATGAACGATTATTTAATAAGCACAATTATTGTATATATTCACATGTTGCTGATTGAATAACCTCAGTTTTATCATTCTCCGTGAAAGTCCATTCAGAATGTTGATTGCAGGTGATTAAAGCAATTACTTTGTTAGTATATTTAACCGGACCAGTAATTCCGAGACTTCTATCAAATGGACCATACCACTGTAACTGATATTATTATAATTTATCACCAATATACAACTTATATTTGCATGTATGTGTGAAAGCTTTCATAACTGAAATATTGAAAGAAATAACCGAGGTATAAATAAAAATTTTGATATATTTGAAGTGGAATAATTTTCTATAAAACTGTAAACAAAATGTCACTTTTATAACTGCTATTATAAATTCATAATTTGAACGATCCAATCAAATCGGTCCGCAATGCCATAAATTACGTTGTATGCGTAAGTTCATAATTTTCAAATAAATATTGCCCATTTATTTTTATGGTGCTGTTGTTAACGGTAAGGATTAAAAATTGAAACAATAAAGTCGTCCTTTGCAAAATCATCCTTATCTGTCATCGTTTGCACCACAAACAAGACCAGCACACTCAAAATATCAAACAACGGTATTTGACTATCAACAGATAAAATATATCTGAAAAATTATCACTAAATGAAAAACATTTACCTCTATCAAAATGTCTTTTGCCGCGGGATTCGAGCACTGCAATGTTGCAAATTTGCATCCATCAGTATTCACGCCGTACGACATCGTTATTTTTTCCACGGATAAATTGAAAGAGTCTCTTCTTTTTATGTTTGTCTCGAAAAGATTGCAATTTCGACATGCTGCAAAATACTGTCGTTAAAAAAAAAACACAGATCAGCTTTTAGAATTAATAAAACATGAAGAAGGCAGTTCAGACTGTAGAAGATTGCTTTGTGATGCGTGTTTTTTTGAAATTGCAAGTGTACAGAAGAAAAAAGCATTCATTAGCAAATATGTTAAAATGATAAGATAATTTAATCAGTAAATGATCAGTAAAGTGAATGACTGCTTAATAACTAATGTTTACTAAAGAAATCAATAAATTGATTGAAAATAATGAAAGTGGAACTTACCGGTATGTCTCGGTGTGAACGGTCCACAGGCATGTAAGCTTGTAATATCAATAACAAAAACTATCAGAATGATTTTTGCATTCATTCCTTTAATCACAAAACAATGTCCCAATTGAAATATAATTCGCTTCAATCTTTCAATTATCAATGTAAGATCTCATCGATAAATGTACAAACTAATGTTTCCAACTAATCCAAAATGCTTATTACCTATTTCACGGAATTATGAAACAGCTAGCAGAAACATTTGCTAAATCTTTCTTTCAATTTTGGCATTCAATTCTTTGGATAAGAAAAAGGTTGCAATGTTTTATCTATTTTGAAAATTAGCAAAGAAATTTTTGAATTATTAGGAAATCGCAATTATGCCAAGAGTTTCTTGAGATGATGTTCAAAAGTTGCGCAAGAATAAAGCACTAGAGGAAGTGAATCTCCAATTAATTAAATAATCCTTTTTTTTTGGTTAATTCAAAGAACATTAAATATATTGCACTGTATTTAATAGATTAATAATGAAATATATTATTTTTACAAGTATAGAGCACCTAAAAGTCCGAATAGATCGGAAGTATAAGAAAATTTGAGACAAAAGAAATATATTTCTTCGTATTGGAATTCATTGTGCTGAGATGATTGTAAAATTTAAGCTAAAATTCTTCGATTAATTTTTTAAAAGAATGCGAAATTCAAACACTTCTGAAAAGTGAGAGGAATTATGCAATGTGATATAATAACAATTTGGCATAAGTGCTGAAGAAAAAGTCATCCAAATTTGACAATGATATGTGTTAAAGTCATTTTGATATGAGCGAGCGGTTTTCATAAAAGAAAAAAATTCGTGATGCTATGCGAATAAGGAAGTGGGAATGAGAATAGAAAAGCGATATTTGTGTTTTAACAATATTTATAAAAAAAATAATACATTTTTTATTTTATTTTATTTGTTTTTTTTTTTTTTGGAATTGTCATAAAAATTGATAAATACGCGCTGTACGATCTCAATGCGGAAGAACTTTCAGACATCTTTCAAGCTGAACAAAGATGCCATTAATGAGAAGGTGCGCTTATGGATGATTCAGGTTGCTCCTATTATGACTCATCAGATCTTCAAAAATAAGCTTATTATACCAAAATCATAGCATTAAAGTGATGAGATTTTCATACATTCGAAGCTTGCGAATATTCTTAGAAAGAAATGGCAAGTGAACAGTATGAATTGCCGGATATAGTTGAAATTATCTAGTCAGGAATTAAGAAAATATTTATTTAATGATTGCGAATATAGATTTGGTAAATACGAAATGTTACGTTTTATTTATTTCTCGTATGCTAATAAATTTTGAACACATATTTTTGATTCATAGTAAATTTTCAATAAATTTTGTTTCGTTTTGCTCATTTTAATCTGTATTACCACTGGCATAAATTTTTTGTCAGATCAGATGAAATAATGCTTGGCTTGATTTTCAAGTCATAAGATTAGATATTTCATAGGAGAAACATTTATGTAAGCGAACAATGGGCACATTTTCAAATGAGAATTTAGCTGTTTGTGAAATGACTTCTATTAGTGAGAGGTATGTGAAAGATAAACCAGAACAGCAAGAAATATTTTTAAAATTTTA
Source organism: Acanthocheilonema viteae (assembly GCA_900537255.1). NCBI lineage: Eukaryota > Metazoa > Nematoda > Chromadorea > Rhabditida > Onchocercidae > Acanthocheilonema > Acanthocheilonema viteae. Next base: position 8,085 of record UPTC01000262.1, on the reverse strand, counting down.
AGATTTTTCAAGTCTTAGAGACTTTGTTCTGAACATTTGAAAAATTATGTGGAGTTTTTTCGAATTAAATTTTAAAGCTTTGTCTTTTTTTTGATTATCTGAATTTCAATTTAGGTGTTCATCATGTTCCTGTATTTTATTAATTCCATTTAGATCACTGAAAGCCTATGAATAATCAATCCAATAGTCTAAAGGTCAAATCATTTTCGAATATTAATTGTTATTACACTATATATTACTGCTTATCATGAATGCTCAAATTTCATGGCGATTATGACTTTTACTCTCAAACACAAAATTTTATAAATCATTCATTCGATATCTCTTCCTTTCCTAATCAAATTTATATTCATAATCAAAATATGATTCATATGATTGGTTTATACCTCAGATCACCAGCATTTATTTTGTAAATTCCGTCCATCCATTCCCAAATTATAAAAAAAACCTTCCAAAAAACAGACATGGATGAACAGAGCCCACTACAATATACTTTAACCAACTTCCTGAGAGATACCAGAAGAAATTCTTATTATTTTCTTCATTTCCCAGAAGTCAAAGAATTGAATATAGAACCTAAAAGAAAAAACTGAGGCAAAACCATTCGTTTTCCAAACTTTACCTCATATTAGCGCCTACCACCAAAACTTCTTTTAAAGAAAGCTTCATTCAGCAGCTCATCAATTCGCTTCACGGCTATAATTATTGCTCCAGCGTTATCATTACTATTGTCATTGATAGTTATTTCCCTATATTTGTTCAAATTTTTCGAACTTGGTTTGGAAGTTACTTATAGTGTTTTTATTCTGCAATTTATGTAAGAGTATTTTATTCTGCAGTCTGTTGTTTTCTTGATCAATCATAATTAAACTGTCACTGTTTATCATTAAACATATCAGCATTATTTATTACTGATGACAAATAAAATGTCATAATTTAATCACATCAATGAGAAATGAAATCGAAAAGCAAATTTAAACAATAATAGTATCCAAATAAATGCATTGCTATAAATATTATAACTGTGAACAGAAATACCCGCTTATCATCCGTGGACAAGGAGGCCAAAGTTATTATCACAAACCCGTTCGCTTTCAATTTAAAAAATGAGAATACCAAACAATCATCAAATTCAATGAATCAACAAATATAACACCGTTTTCGAATTTCAACTCACAATTCGCTTTAGAAAAATGCGCAATGATCAACTCAAAATTTAAAATAAACAATTTTTAAAAATTTTGAATTAACTGACAGTTCATACTACCAAAGAAATAAAATGCAACCCTCTTTCCTCACCTAAAATAACATTCTTTGTGCAACAGATAATTACAAAAATTATGCACACAAATCAATATGCAAAACAATCATATAGAGAAACATACAAAAATAGAAAAGGGATTATATCAAAATGCACCTTTCAAATTACTGATCAGTTTTGAACTTTGTAACCTGCAACTTTTCTGCAAAATATTCTGAAAATCACAAGTTTTGAACAAGTTCCAGTCCGAAATTTAGGCAAAAGTTATATATCACCTAACGGAAGAAATTTTTACAGTTCAAAAAAAATACTATTACAAAAATGAGTCAAAGGTCACAAAACCCACAAAGATGAATAGTGCAACCAATGTCACCAAGCACACACGACCTTCAGTACCTCGAGTTACGAGATCTAATTAAGAATATCACTCATGATACTTCGAGAGAATAAATTTGGTTTCGAATTCAATTAAATTACAAATTCATATTTAAATAATTGATGACTCAGATGCATTTCTCCCGAAAAAATGTCCTGCTAAATAGACGCAAATGTTTTTTCCTTTCCCCAACTTCTTTATTGTCACAACATAAGCAACAATAAAAAAGTGCAAGTGATTGCGGTTTTATTATTTAAAAACCTGAATTTGCCCTATTCTCTATTTTTAAGCCCAATTTCCAATTTTCCCCTATCTTTACTGATTTCGCCAAGTATATTCACACAGTGAAAATCATATTATGAATACACAAAAAATACACCGAACACATTTTCGAAATTTGAAAATTAAACCTGAACAATTTATTAAAAACGCTTTTTCATTCAAACAGACAGAGAAGCAAATTTTTGCGCCACTGCTTGCCACTGAAGTTCACTGCTTCCAATGCCCTGTGCCGCTGTTAACGATGGCCAGTGCTTTTTATGAATGGCGATTACCTGAAATACGAAAGCAGAACATCCCATAGTTAATGGCGTTTCAAACATACGCAAAAATATTTTTACATCAGTTTCATGACAAACTTTTTCTCATTTTTAAACTGAAGTTTATTTGTTAAATTAATAAAAAATTACATTGGACACGACCAGATATGCTTTAATGCTAAATAAGAACTAATTTACCGCAATAATCAGACGAAAGAATGTTTAGAAAAAATACAGAAGCAAAAAATAAATAAGAATTCGTATATGAACCTTTTGTATTGTTTCTTGTGCACTCTGTTTGGGAAATGCATTCAAAGCTTCATCGCTCAATTTTCCGGTTGTCTCAGGACTTTCACCACATAATGCCTATAATACGACGTATTTCATGTGGAAAATTTAATTTCGCAAAAATGAGACATTTTGTTGCAACTCCAAAATTTACCAGATGATTGCATACTAAACTCGAATGAGCAACAATGCCTTTTAAACAGAACCAAAAAGCAGGCACGATAAAAAGCTACCTTAACACATTCTTCAGCCGAATCAGATATAGTTTGAAGATCGTAGCCACCCTCCAACGCAAGTACAACACGTCCACCAGCGTAATTCATTAGTTGCCGCGTAAAATAGCCAAATAATTGAGGCGATAAATTATATCTATAAAAAGAAACAAAATGAATCAACAAAACAATCTGAATGGTATTTAGTAAACTTTGGAAAACTTTTCATTCAAAACCGTCTGGCACTTTACTTTTTCAAATTTATTATTTTTTGTAAAAGAATCAGTGCCTAAATTCAACGTTATGGAAAAATCATACCCTCCAAGAGCCTGAGAATGTCCATACGCAGCGTCAAAGCCAGCTGAAACAATGATAAACGTCGGTTTGAACTGATTTAATATAGGCGCAACAATAACACGCCATGCCGCCAAATAATCAGCGTCATCCATCATTTCACCCGAAAATGGTATATTCACCGTATAACCTTTACCCGATCCAACGCCTATCTAGAATAATTAATTTTATGAATTTAAATGATGAAAAAATTGATAATTACTTCCCAACAAAACATCTCATATTTAAAAAAGTTGCTTAAAAACTTTTCAATTACCAAATTGAAGAAACAAAGTGGTGAAAATGTTGCTGACATATCAGAAACCCATGAGAAAAGCGCTCCATTTTTGGACAAGTCTAGTAATTTTAATAAGAATCACTAACCTCGGTAACAGCTCCAGTACCCGGAAAAAAGTTACCATTATCGTGACGATGAAGAGATAAATAGAGTACCGAAGGATCAGCTTCAAAGCAAATCTGTGTACCGTTGCCGTGATGAACATCCCAATCAATTATTGCTATTCGTGAACACTGCTCAGCACATCGCTAAAGTAATAACTAATAAAAAAAATGTATAATAAGTGCAAATGGTTCGGCAAATCACGGATAAAATTTGAACATACAAATTAAAACTGAAGATTCAAAAATGATTAAAATCATAACAGAAATGACCATGTTAACTAGAGCATTATTTTTTAAAAATCTCAAAGTATTTGCATTAAAAAATACCTGTTGCAAATATTTAACGGTAATTGCAACATTATTCAAAAAGCAAAAGCCCATTGCTTGATTATATTCAGCATGATGTCCTGGAGGCCTTATGCATGCAAAGCCATTTCGCAGCCTTGATTCTGCTACCTATATGTATTTAGCAGGTATATATTGAATTTCAATTTTATAAAAAAATGCTTTCCTCAAAGTCTCATTCTTACAAATGAAAATAAAGTTAATTATCTAATGTTGTCTACTTATTTTTATTATAATATAAAGGTGATAGACATATAAAAATAAATGCATTGAAATATTTTTAAAAAAAAAAGCACCTGCAGCGCTAGTTCAGCTAAAGAACCAACAGCAATGCGTGCCGCTAACTGTGTTGAAGCATCGTTGAAATAAGTGTCTGAATCTACCCCGATACCACCACAAGAAAGTTGCACGAAACTTTTTACGGGTAACTGTGAAGGTTCCATCTGAAAAAAGGATAGCCTAATTTTATGTTGAAATCATTTCCTGTTCAGATACATTTCCTGAATTATGCCACCAAGGACATATTTAAGCATATTGATATATAGCTTCAGAGAGATGACTAATAGGTAAGATGATCAGAGATTTCAGACAGATCTATTATTTAAATTTGAATACACAACATCCATATCGAACAGAAATTACATCTGATAGTGAAAATTGTAAAATTCTGTCAATTTTATCTTAAAATTTAAACTCGCATAACGCTCAATAAACATCTTACTTTGAGGCAAGCTGTGGGCGATACAGCGAAAAAAGTAACATATGTTGCGGCATGAACGGTTCTCAACATTTCTAACGGCGCTTTACGAGCAAACACCCGTTCACATTTCTCAACCAAACCACATTCTTGTAATCGTGACCAAATCGACTGCACACGTTCACCGTGTTCCACGTGATTCCTGTTATTACCACAAAAGCATTGATGCCTTGCCATTGCTGGATCATACACCAAACCTGAAATGACCAAAATCATACCATAGTTAGCGAAAAATCTTTCTGACCTGAAATTCTTGATATTCTAGAAGTCCAATTAATTGCTGTTAGTGGATTTAAATTTAGATCATGTTACTTGTTATAAGGAATAAATCACTAAGTCATTACACTGTTTACAAATGAAGAATCACATATGTTGTTTTCATTTTATAATTTAGTATATTAAAATGCTATACCAAAGTACGCAGAAAATCTAAGCTTTATCAAGCAAAATGGAAGTTGCATGTTAATATTACTCGGGTAAATTTATGATAATCTAAAATGACGACGTAAGCCTGCCTAATTCGGTAAACCAAACTTGCTGATGATGTAACTTTTTCATAATACTGACTGACATTCACTATTTAAAAATCAGTTTTCTACATTAAGAACTTAGTCAAAGAACCATAATTGAAAACAATAAAATTTTCGGCTTTTCTTAAAATACCTGTCTTCAATTGCGTACTCGATACTGATCCACTTTGCAGACGTAATAAAAGTTGTGCTTCAAGAGCACCCTCATCTTCCGGCTCTTCACGAACCAAAGATTTTCGTCTGAGTACTAAATCACGTAATTGTTGTTTCAGCAGCGACGGATAACCACTAAGTGATAACAGTGTACTCTGATTCCGGGTATCAAACTTCACGGGTTGACGTACTGCTCCTTCTAAAATCTAACTTCATATTACATGAGAAATAACCATAATATATAAGTTAGAAATGACGTACTGCTTCTTCTAAAATCTAACTTCATATTACATGAGAAATAACCATAATATATAAGTTAGAAAAAGAAATGTTAAAAAACGATTGAAGAAGAAATAAAATAATAAAAGAAAAAGTATTAAGCAAAAAGAAAAAAGCTGAAATTATCATTAAGCAGCAAATCATTAGCCATAAATAACGAATATTACCAAAAAAAAGTGATAACAATACCATACCACTTAATGTGCTACTTGAATTAAGTCCTGAATCAACCACTGAGAATGACGGCTGCAACTGGTTACTTGCGATAAGTGATGGCATCGACAAAAATGGTGAATACAAAACTTGTGCAAGCAATGCCGACATATCCATCGGTATCTGTGCTGGTGAAGCAAGGTTCGGTAAAGATGGTGAAGGAATTATCAAATGAGGAGATGTCGTTAACAGCGTAGTAGGCGAATCAGTAGAAGATGTGCTACCGCAAAGGTCAGTATCCATCGGTGTATCACTACAAATAAGAACATAATTCTTTTTAGTAACTCTGTCGAATTTTTTATTCAAAAAGAAATTAGTAAAAGAAACAAGAATGAATAGAAAATGTCACTGTGACTCAAAGTGTGACGTAAATATTTATCATTTTTCATTAAGTAGTGAAATCGACAAATTAAAAAATTTTTAAAACAGTAGAATACAAAAAGCAAATGTTAAAGAAAAAGTACCTTTGAGAGTTTCGCTGTGTGAATGTAAAAGCACTGCTTTGGGACTGCAATGGGCCAGCACTTTTATTAAGGAGTTTTGCACGAATTCGCATCTTCAAATTCGGTTCACTACTTACTTTACGTAGTTGATAGTCCGATGGTTGCAATGTTCCGTGTACAGCATGCATCGTGGAAGGAATGTAATACGGTTCAAAATGTAGTGATGAGACTGCAATCGGTGTCTGCACTGAACCTGTATGCAGCTGCTGTGAGGTTTGACCTTCCATGCAACCTGACCATGAAGCTATAAAATGATATTTTTTTACAAGAATTCTTATTGATATTTTTGGAAACACCACGCTTTGTGAATTAAAATTCGAAATCAACAATTGAAGTAAATTAGTTGCAACCTATTCAAAATCGAAGGTACATTCTATAACTACCTTTTCATAAATATGTTACAAGATAGTGGGTAGCCAAGTTATAATTTGACAACTATAATATAATTTTAAGTATTCTCTTTCCAGCTGTTCTGAATAAAAATAAAAGTTAAACAATAAGCTACACAACTAGTGAATAATGGAACGAATATGCATAGATTAAACCTTTCTTTATTCACTTTAAAGTAATCACTTTAAATTCTTCCTTATTTTCTGTGATAATATCCAAATATTAATAGCACAAGTGAAGCCTCAATCTATTTTATAAAAAAACGATGGAAAAAATTATATTTGGATATTTATCACTAAATGCAAAAAAACGAGTAGCGAAAGAAATTGTACCTGAATTTGTAGTACTCGATGTAGCAGACGTCGTCCAAACTGTCGACGTTGTCGCTTGCGATACATTGCTGTTATCCGAACGAATACGATTCATTTTACTAGTAATCATCGTTTTTAAACGTTCCTTTGTTAGCTGAGAAATTGTCTGTCCGCTACCAGAATAAGATCTGGAAAGGTACACTTTTGGAAGTTAAACCTTACTTTAAAAATATTTAAATAATGAGATTAAATATTTAATTTTTTAGCAATTAGTTGAGTAGTTATAACGAAATGGTTACCTTTTGTTTCTCAACCCCACGCCATCTTTAGCAGAAGGAGATACTTGTGTATCACCATCCTCTGAAATATCTACAGTGCTTATGGAACTTGTTTGTTCTGGAGCTTTAGTATCTTGCAAAGACTGCTGCTGTTGTTTTTGTTGCTGAGATGTTTGAAGAGCTTGGAAGTAGGTAAAATGTTGCATCGCAAGGTCTGTTTGTGCTTGCTGATATTGTGACAAGAGTTCGACTTGCTTTTGTTGATAAATCTGTAAATAGCACTCTGCTGGTAAAGTTTCAAACAGCACAGGAAACTTTTGACACTTTTACATATAATTTTTCAATTTGAAATGGTTATTACGAAAAGTGGCGTTGTAAGAATCCTTATTTGTGAATAAACAGAGGGGTACAATATGAAAAGAAGAAAAGCACTTTTTTCACATCTGTCCAAATTGCAAATGTTATCTTTGAATACCAAGATGTTAAGTGGTAACACTAACAGTAATAAAAAGTATAAATCATTCTTCGAGAATACGGAAGAATCACTGATCGTTAGTTTAACTTAGCGGTCTTAATTCGAATAAAGTCTAATGGAACTTTTCTTCCCAATTTAATGACAAGGAACAGCGAAGAGATCCAAAAAAATTTGAAATTAATAGCATAATTGTCCTACTAATCAGAGCTTACCCTACGGAGGAATAGATACCTGTTGGAGAACGGCTAATCGTTCCTCGTCGACCGTATCTGCCATTATTCCTAGTGATGAAGGACCTTCTGCTGTAGCTGTCGTGTAGGACTGTTGTTGATTTTCCATAATGATAACCGCAAAATCCTCTACAATATTAACGTTGCAACCTTACAATACAGTTTATTATTCCAATGATATACCAAATTGTCAAACTGGAACAATGTTAA